>JAPDSC010133227.1:0-44291 GCA_026290005.1 Latrodectus geometricus
TAATTATTCCAAATGACTAAAAAAATAATGCTTTTTAAGTAAAAAGCATTATTTTTTTAGTCATTTGGAATTGATATAAAAGTTGCTTTACAAATAAAGAAAATAATAACTATCAATGTGAAAAAACTGCATTATTTTTTTTTGCTTCTAAAATTATAACATATTTAAGATACAACCCATTATTTCAATATGGTTATATCCTTCTATTTTCAACACAAGATAACTTTTTAAGTGTTAATAAAATATATCAATAAACTAAATCAGAGTGTAAATTAATAAGCAACTACTAACTATTACAATAATGATATTTTCACTTACTATATCGTTATTTATGTTTACCTGGTTTTGTATGTTTCCAAAATAACATAGTTATGAATGCATGTGTAGAATAACCTCTATAACTCATATAACTCAGTAATTAAATGATAGAATCGAGGATTAACAGTGTCAAGTCAAGTTAACATACAAATATCAAAACTTAAGTTTTTAACAATTACTAATTTAATTGCATGAAGATATTAATAAATTATTTAAAGAGAAAAAAGTAAAAACTGCTTTTTTTTTAATTCATATATGAAGCTCTCTAGTAAAACATGTTTAATCTGCATATAATCTTCTGATTGCCTCTAAGATTTAAGATTTCTTTGCCAAACAAAATATTTAAGAAAATTGTTTTCTCGTTATTTGAAATTTAAATATTTATGGTATTTTATATAGTTACTATCTGCAAACTTTAATAAATATGTAAAATATTTAAGAGATTCAGTTTATTAGAAACAGTTAAGCTTACTCTCAAAAATCTTAATATAAAAAGAATTTCAGAGAATTGTTTTATTTTCACTAAAATTAATTACATTTAGTAAAATAAGACCAAATTTAAAAACTGCTAATTGGTTAAAGATATTTTTTAAGATAATTAAATTTATAAGTAAATACAGCACTTATATCCCAGTTCCTTCCATATCCTGCTACTAAAATCAATATTCTAGTAGAGCTATTTATGGTAAATATTAAAATTTTCATATATCTCAATTTCTATTTCACAGTCAAGATTTGTTTTCATTCATAATACTGCTTTTACTGTTTTGCACAAAAATATCTTATAAAAATTTGATTTAATAAAAGTATATGTAATAAAAGGTGATTTAATTGAAAATATGTCCATTAGTTTATAATTATATATAAATGCAAGTTTGAAATTATATATATAAGTGAAACTTCCACTTAAAAAAAAAAAACAGAAAATAGAGGCTATATTTCTTGTCTTAGATTTATATACAATTATATAATTCATAAAACTACTTATTAAAATTTTCTCGAATAAAATATTTTTATTTATGTTTTTATTTTACCAATATTCTTCACTTTCATGAAAGTGTCCAATTTTGATTAATCAAACATTCATTATTCATGTTTGACAGAGTTCATAAGAAGATAAAATAACATTCTGTGTTGCTTTACTGACATAGTTTATCACTTCATGCTCTTTTTACACATAAGGCTGATTTAAACAGGATGTTTTTAAAAATGGACTGCAATCTATTACAAACAGCATAGGAGGTGGTTATTATTCAACTTAGTTCAATATAATGAGAGGATTCTTTTTTCTATTATATTGTATTTAAAATTACTATAAACATATTTATTATCAATGGCAGCATTAATTCCACTTTTCCCCCCAAAAAAATAGTGCGATAGGGTGAAATTGTTATCTTGTTTTTTAATTTATTATAGTCATTACTTGAATAAGTTTGTTCAACTGCTTTAAAAAATAAAGCTATTAAAAAGTATAACACCTGACAAACATTCATTAAAAATAGTGAGCAATGGATTTGTGTATAGTATATAATCATACTTTGATAAAAATCCAGGATATTCAAATTTTTAATATCATAAGTTGTAATTGGTATTATTTTGCTTAACATTTCATTTCAAAATATGCTTAAGTTTGTATTAATTGCATAAAATTAATATGAGTTACTATAATATAGAAATAGTGTTATAAAACCAGAATTTTCTTTTACAAAATTAGAAATTTGTTATATCAATAAAGAAAATTAAATTTATTGTATTTTACATTTTATTATATTCCAAATATTATGAACAGTATTATGAAAGGATTAACTTCTTGTTTAGAAGAAATATAAAATGAGAGATTTAAATTAAAATTTCAGCATATCATCTTACCTAAATATTTTGCAAATTTGAAATTAATATCAGTTGCCTTTAACTTTTAAAAAATATACATTTGTGACATTAGTGGATAAGCATCTCCTAGTTTTGAAAACAATTACTGCAAAAACTCTCTCTATATGAACTTTTATTTATTCATTCATGTATATATGCTTGTATAGTTCATTAATTTGTTGCCTTAAAGACACTTTTGTTAGTTTGTTAATAGTTTGAAATGGATTTTGAACTATTACATTCTGATCCAAAATGGGAATTGAATACATAAACTGTTAAAAGAAAGGCTCAAGTGCTAGCCAATCAGTTACATATTCATAAAAATTTTAACTCTAAATTAATGTATATCTGCAATTGTAAAAATATTTAATAAAGTAAGCATGAATTTCTGCAATAAGTTACTGCCAGTAAAATAGTTTAAATTATTAAATAATAATTTATGTTTTTATGTAATTATATACTATATTATTAAAACAATTTATGAAATTATTTCAGATTACACTTGAAAAATCATGAAGGAAAGCTCTTATCTCTTGGTGTAAAATCAAAGCAAGAGAAAGACCATAGTTTTTTATAAATTAATTAATAATAAAATAACACCCATGATAGTAAAATTATTTGAAATTGAGAAAGTATAGAGCAATATTAATGGAAATAATCAAAATATTCTTTCAAATTAAGTTATGAATAATACTTGTTTGAATTTTAAAAAAATTGATCAGTACAAAAAATTATAAATCTGGTTTTATTTAATATTTTCATATTATTAACAACAGTGCTTTCAGAACCAATCTTGTTTGGGAAAAAGACATTCACAAAAAATACAAAATAACTTTTTTCCTGCATTTCTATTCTGCTAATTAAAAATCAATAACTCTCCTGCAGTTTTTTCTTATTATTAATACCTATACACTTTAAAAAGTTATAGATTTAGATGGTTAAATTGTGGCTCTACTGCAAAACTTCATAAATCTAGCTTTACCACCCAAACCAAGTCAAGTAAAATAATAAATTATTTGCATTGTAATATCAAGAAAATTTTTAGATTTTTAATGATGTTCTACTATAAGAGATGTGAAGCTATTATATAACACTATCTACAATTAATCTATATATGTAATTTCTGTCTTCAACAAAAGTTGATCATATTAATTTTTAAAATTTTGTTTATTAATTATTTTTCCCCCAAATTGAACTTTAAAATAGTGGTATGTTCAAAAATTGTTAAATATAGAATTTTGAAAAAGTTTGTTTTAACCTACTAAATTATTAATATTAAAAAAAAAAGACCAATTGCTGAGACAAACATTTATTTACCAATTATTTTAACAGATACAAAAATAAATATAACCCAAGAAGTAATGTAAAAATATTAAAACATATAAAAAACTAAGTAACTATGCATAAGTATCACAGGAAAAACAAAAGAAAAATATAAAATTGGTTACAAACCAAAATACCCAAAATAATTAATTACAATAAAAAAAATTATTGATTTTTCTGTAATCGTTCATGGTTGTCAATCGATTTCTGCATGAACCAAGATATTCTGTACCACAAGAAGGTTGGAGTTAGTTCATACATCCAATACTGAAAAAAAAAAAAAAAAAAAATGCTGAATATTAGTAAGTATATAAAATATATTTTAGATTTTAAAAGTTAAAAAAAAATTAATCACAGTTTTAATTGATGCAGTTTTGAGCTCAATAAAATTTTATTAAAAACTTTAATAATAAATTGATAAATATAACCTTTTTTTTTATATTCTCTACTCTTTTGTTACTAAATGCTTATTGAGTCTTTCTCTCCCCCCCCCCCCCATTTATTTATTGTCACTTAATTACTTAATTTTTCCCATTGCAACATTCAGAGCCTTATGGTTAATAATTGCCTAATGGTTGGAATGAAATGAAAAGGTTCCCTATTTGATCTCAACCACTGTAAAACTGCAAAGTAAATACAAGCAAAATATACAAGTAGAAAGGAGATTTACACAAGGTGTATCTTTTTTCCCCTTTCTACTTGTATATCTCCTTTCTACTCTCCTCTCTACTTGTATATCTGTTGGGGTGAGTGCTTTAGATTTTCTCAGGTTTTCTATAGCTTGATTCTAGAATACAGCTTTTACTGATCAAGCTCTTTAGGAATCAAATATCAGATCATACAATGTCAATCTAACAAAAACCAAAATTTTTAGATTAGAAAAAAAAAATTTCTATGTAAATTAATTTCTTATATTTTGAAGAATTGCAAGAAATTTCTTTAAGTTAAAAATCATAAAAACCATTCATCTTTAGTTTACTTAAAAATTTTAACTTTAAATATTAGAAATTTTGATATGGAACAGAGATATTTGGTTTTTAAATAAATTAAAAAAAAGTTCCTCAATTTTAAATTTTACATCTCAATTAATTATTCATAAATTTAACATTTTTTATTAACTTAATAATTTTAACAAAATTATTAGCAACAAATTCTAAATAATTTCAGAGTATCATCCAAGATTAGGAACTACGGCAAAGAACTATTTTTGTTAAATTATTAGTTTAGTAATAATTATAAATTTTAATAATTATAACCATGTTCATAAGAAGTGATCAAGTTAAATGTGTTAAAGCATATGGTAGTTATGTTTTAGACTTACATTTTGATTTAAACAAAATAAAAGATTGAATGCTTAACAATAATTTTTCAAAATTTAAAAAATATTAAGTGACTGATTGATTTTGGACTGAGTTATCCAATAACTAAATCCCTCCTAGCCAAACAATATTAATTATAAAGTAAAAATTAAGATTAGTCTTTGCTTTGAATATTAATTCCTAAATTTAACTGCATAAATTAAAATTCATTATTGATAAACTAAAAGTAGTTTAAGAAAAATATACTAGTATATGTACTAGTAAATATTCCTAGCACAGTTGGAACATGAGGTATTAATCTATCATTATATCTGATAAAATTAATATCTCAATACATTTGGTTTGATTTTTCCAAAATTAAAATATGTAACAACTTAAAAATAAAAATGAACCTTAACAAATTTCAGTATTTAGATATACATAGTATTAATTTATTATCAAATAAATGCAGATTGCATAAGTTTTGTTTACTGACTTGTAAACCATGTGACCAAAACCCTGTAGTGCGATCTGATACTCCAATGGTTTGAATGGCACTTTTTACAAATCGTTCAGGATCAGGAACTATGAAACTTGGACGCTGTAAGAAGCTGCTGAATTTCACAAGATTGGTTGCAATATATGATGGAATTAAACTTTGCACAATTATGCCATCATCTTTATATTCATATGACAAAGCTCTGGAAAACCAATCAACAAATACCTAAACAAGTAAAAATTGTTAATATAATTAAAACATTCAAATGCATAAAAATAAAGACAATATGTTATCAGATGTAAAAAATCTTTTATTACAATAAAAAGTTTCATAAAGAAATTAATGTACATATTATAATGAATTAACAATGTTAGGATGACATTTCAATTTGATATTTTTATAATTTTTTGAATAAAAAGAAATTAAATTCCATTTTGTGCGAGAATCATGTAAAACTTCTCTTTAAATATTTAATTCTATTCTAATCAAATCGAAGAAATATCCACTTTTGCATTTTAAGAAACATGCACAGTTAAGATTATATTATTGCATCACTGGCTATTTCTTATAATTTTGTAGCAAAAACCAATTTGCTTCAAATACAATTATAAAACGTAATTTATTTTTATTTTTTTTTCTCTCTTAATAAATAAATTTCAAATCAAGACTAAAAAAAAAAAAAAAAAAAAAAACTAAATTTCACTGCTATTTAAATTAACTCAAAATAAGAAACTAAATTACAGTAAAAGTAATTAATAAGTCCATGTTTGATAGCAAGTATTAGTTAAAATTATTCAATTCAATAAACACTGATCAGATGGTAATTTCTAAGTAATTTTTGCAAGATCTTTTAAATGGTCATTACATATATTTCATAACCATAATGTTTGAAATTATTTCTTTAAATAAAAAATTTATTAATGTTTTAAAGCCATTTTGTAGGGAAATAATCAAATCTTATTTATAGCACATGAATACCACAAGTAGTCTTTATTAGTAAGCATTTCTTATTCAATAAAATCATCCATTAAATAATTTTTAACGAAATATTGTTGGATTAGAATTTACATTTTAAGTAGAGTAGTTTTAATCCTACACTACAAGTTGTAATGTAAGCAATACAACCTCTTAACCACGATAGAAAAAGAAAAATGTATGCTCTTAAAATACACAATTTCACCTTCCCACAATCTTTAGAATAAACTTTATGGGGAATGTATTATACATAAATGGTGTATAAAGTATTTGTAACATATTTAAGTCAATATAAAACAAAGTTAAAGTTTTGAAATGTAAAACTTGCAAAATTATATTGGGTTGTTCGAAAAGTTATTTCGCTTTATACGAAAATGAAAAATGTATAGCAAATAAATATTTTATTCAATTGTATACAGTCAATAATTCTAGTCTAATACCTTTTACCATCTTTCAAGTCATAACATGATTTCATACTCATAAAATGGTTTTCACTAGCAAAAAAAACTGATTCTGGTAAGGAAAATGAAATAACTTTTCATACAACCCAATAGATTGACTTTTTAAAAAATATTGGAAAAGGTTTTTAAAAAAGAAGATAATATATGTATATTAAATACTATTTTTAAATAAAATTTGTTAAAATAATTATCAAAAGCTAATATTAGCAATTTTTAAGATTTAAAAAACTTTGTTAACATTTATTTAAAAGCAAATTTGCAATAAAAATATAAGTTTTAGGAACACATTTAAATAAAATTAAATCGCAAACAAATTTTTAAGAACAATTATAAAAAAATATAAAAATATATGTATGAACTGTTTGAAATTTCTAATAAACACAGAAATATACCTTTGAAGCAGAATAAACAGCCATAAGAGGAAGAGGATTAAATGAAGATATTGATGATATATTTACTACAATACCCTTTTTCCTACAAATGAAAAAAATTATAATTGGATCACTAAAATTTTTGAATAAGATTTTCTTTAAATACAATTTCTTAACAGAAAATTACACCTCTAATTTATTAAAACTATAGAGATAAGTATACTTATATGAATTTAACAGTCATTAATCTAACAGTAGAAAAAATTAATAACAATTACTACAGAAAAATGCATGAAAGTTTACTAAAGAACTACTAGTTGAAAATGCATTACAAACTATACATATGAGAGAGAAAGAAATTCAAAAACATATCCATTTATTATATTATTAGAAATTACAATAATCTTCATATCATTGTTAAATGTTGTTATATAATTTAAAAATTAAATAATTGTATTCTTAGGTCATAATAAGTTCAATAGTGATAAACTATTTCTAATTCATTGGTTAATTTTATTTGAATCCATTAAATTAAATTTATTGTTCAATACTCACTTTTTTTTATCCATAAAGTCTCTAAACTTTACAATATTATATATTTGAAATACCCCTTCCAATGTTGCTCACTCAATAAAATAAAATTCAATAACCAATTCAAGACTGGAATATTCTCATTTACTTCATATTATATTGTTTTTTGTTATTAAAATTTTATTTATTTTAATTTTTATAGAAATTCTAAAGTAAAGAAACATATATTCATATAACATGTATATGAATATATGTTTCTATATGAATATATGTTTCTATATATATATATATATATATATATATATATATATATATATATATATATATATATATAAAAACATAACATTTATTCATAATAAGAATAAAAATAATTTAACCAATTACAGCTTTTATATTATGTATAGTTTTTAAAAAATAAACTGCATCTCGGAATTTAAAGAAGTTAACAAAGAGTTATTCGAATTAATTTTTAAAAACTTGAAAGGGAGATTAATATAAGAAATATAAATGTTACTAAAATAATCATAAAGTTCCTTTGAAATTTGCATATTGATTTTACAAACAAACAAAACATTGCAATTACTGAGATGTTACTGATCCAAAGATCAAAGTTTAAATATTTTTAAGGATTCCTTTGGTAGGTTTTTTCTTCGAACAATGATTACTTAATTATAAAGTTTGATTCCACCCTATAATTAAAAAAAAAAACAATGAAGCTCCTGTTCATTTCTGTTCTGATCAAGATTAAAAAAATTATGATTTAAAAACTAAATTATGCATACATTGAATTTACTAAATTAAAAATTACAATCAAATAAAAATTTAAAAAATTAATTCACAAAAAATTTTTCTCAACAATGGATAATATGAACATGCTCAAGAATTAAAACAAATGGTCAACTTGAAAAAATACTAAATACCTCATTTTTATGCAGGCCACAAATATAGAAAAGACAACATGAACTTCATAGCAAAATTTTAAAATATATTAAAAATTATTAAAAGCAACAAAAATTCTTAATTAATTTATAAATACATTTGAGATAGCAAGCCAGAATTTACTTTTGCAATATGAGAAAATGCGGAACCATTCCTGAGAACTCTCAGATGAGTTTCAATAGTCAAAGAATAAAAGCCTACGATTTTCAGAATTAAATAATATTTTTTTACATATTAGAGATTTAGACAAATTAAATTAAAAACTAGAAAATACCACATCCTGCCAAAAATCAATTGAGTCTTGAAATTAAAAAGAAACTCTTCATACACTTAGCATTCGAAAGTAATGCATGCTTTATACCTAGAATAAGTTAATACAATTTTTGTGTAGATAATCAAAATAGAAAATCAATATTATATTAAGCATTTACTTATGTTATGTAGAATTGAACAATATTTTCCACTAAAATATCATTTCTTTCAATGCTCTTTAGCCCATTACAGATTTCAAAATTTAAATATTACATGCATATTTATAGAATGAGTGACATTTTAAGGAAAGAGTTTATATTAATCTATATATAAATTTCAAATTCTATAAAATAACATCAAAATGTATACAGGAAAAAACAGTAATTTTTTTTTTTTTTTTACAAGTATTTTTTTAAATTTGTAATATTAGTAGAGAGAAATTTAATTTGAAAAAAATAATTTCTCAAATTTTTTAAATTAATAGGGAATGATTAAGTCTACAGATTCTTAGAAACTTGGTAAATGCAAGCTTAACTAACCAGCCAAGTTTGCTTTCACCATAGTACTACATATTGTATTAATCTACATTGCATCAATTTTTGTTTATTACAGAAACACAAAATATGAATTCTCTTGGAAAAGTAGAAAATTATCATTATTATAGAAATTTGCCATTTGAGTAGTTTATATCAATAGCTAAAGGGATTTTTCATGTTTATTTGATTTAAATTTTCTGTATTGATACCAATGAAACCAGTAAAATATAGAAAAAAATTCAAGATGCTTCATATCTCTTTTGAACATTCTCATAAAAAATCTTTCTAATATCTTAGAGCTGGTTTCTCCCCCCCTTAAACTTTTCTCTCAAACTTCAAAAGATTTGAAATTTCTTTTAATAAAATCTAGATAAAATTTGCGCATACAAGTTTTTTTTTTTTTTTTTTATCTAGTACAATGAAAGATTGTTTATAGAAGTTAAAGTATGCTTTCTTTTAGTTTTCGATCCATTCTTGAACTATTTCATGTATCTTTATAAACAAAATGTTCAACTTCAAGCTTTTTATCTTTTCATTGTTCTGTCTAGTTGCCTCCCTAGTTTGTTGTTTTGATTACAGGAATACAAAATCCAGACTATACAGAGCAAGATAAAATGTAATAAGAAAACCTTTTACATAATTATTTTCAATATAGAATTTAACATGCTTAGTATGAGAAGACTAAAATTATTTAAGATTTCATAAAGTTTGATACACTATTTCTTTACATACTGACTGTCTATATACTAAAAAAAAAGTGTCTAATAAAGAATATAAATAAAATGGTGCAAGAGTTATACAATCTTTGACTGTTGCATAACTGGATACCAGTATTTACAGTAGATTTTCAATTGAAGACTGCCGAGAAAACTGAACTTATTTTACACAGTAATTATTTTGGAATAAATGCTGCCTTAAATCTATCTGTGCGAAGATATATTTATGCTTATAACTATATTTGTAACTTTGATAAGTTTAGTAAATAAAATGAGCCTAACACTTAACTTTACATCTGTAGTATAGAACAAGCTATTAATGAAGCAAAGTAGTACTTTAAGTTCAGAAACTATTTGGCAGATATTGATAACATTCTGCTTAATTTTATTGAAAATAAAAAGAAACTAACTTCACAGCAATTGTTCATAAATAAGTACAGTCTAAAATATACTGAAACTCTCAATTTAGAAATTTTATTACATATCCAGTTTAAAATTTCAATTTTAAAACTAGAATTAAATCAATGCAAATTAGTAATATACAACAAGTAGACAAATTCATTATGAATAAAAATTTCCCAAATGGAAAACCTACTGAAGTTTAAAACAAGTAAAAAATCTAGACAAACTATTTGTAAGCAAATTACTTTTCTGAAAATTTATAGAAATAAATAAGATCAAGAAAATTTAAAAATATATATAAATCTGTAAAATGACATCTTTTGAACGAAACTATAAACCAAAAAATTATTCAAATTTACCTTTGCACCATTTGAGGAATAACAATGTATGTCATCAAGGTTACAGAAGCAACATTAATATTTATCAGATCCCATAATTTCTAGAAGAAAAAGATTAGAAATTTGTGCATTCTAAAAGTGCATTCATTAAAATGAAACTAAAAATATACATTAATAATCACAACTGAAGTCTTTATATTAAAATAATTTACTTGTTCAGGAACATCCATGAAACACTCTGGATAATCATACATGACACCAACATTGTTAACTAAAAAAAAAGAATTGTATTTTAAGATTTCTAATAAATATTTATATTGATCTGTTACAACACAAAATATAGTATTATTTTCAAGTCTTAAATTTAGTCAAAATCTATAGCTAGTAAAATTTATAAAAAATTCTTCAAGACAAAATCAAAGTAATGTTATTTTGTATCAATTTTTTTTTTATATAATTTTGTAGTTTAACTTACATTGCTAACATATTTAATTAAATACAAGAACAAAGTATCTAAAATTTGAATTTTTGGATTTTTTTCCAGCAATTATAAAGGTTAAGAATTTTCCTGAAAAAATCATAGCGGTTCTTTTAAATTCACAAAAACGACAGGAAAATTGCTAAAAAATTTGCATACATTACAAATTATAATCATTACTTTAAAAAACAATCTTTAAAAATACTAAAGTCATGTAATAAAAAGCAGAAAATTATCAATTACATGACTCAAGAAAAAGGTAAATAGTCAAAAAATAAAAAGAACAAAAATTCAGCAAATTGTACATAAATTTTAAAACGAGTCTTTATGTTAATATTTCTGCCTTTGATAGAATATTATACTTTACCCTAATACAGCTTACAATAACATAAAACAAGATAATTTTACAAAGTTATTATAAGCCATGTTGTATAAAAAAAAATAATGTCATTAGTATTATTAAACATAAAAAAATCATTTAATTTCATAAAAAGAAAAACATTTCTTACTTAGAATGCCAATTTCTTTATCTTTCAGTTGATTTGATATGTTTTCATAAATATCACGTCCTTTAGAAAAATCAGCTTGAATTATAAATGTTTCAACTTTAAAATCTTTTTCTGCAAATATAAAATAGGTAATTATCATACTAAATTTTTATTTCCACATTTAAAAAGCTATTTATGTTAATTTTCATGTTTAAAAGTTTAGAGGATGATAGATATTACTTGAATTACAAAACTAAAAATTTAAAGCAACAACAATACAAAAACAATTTATTCAACCCTTGTTAGATAAAAGGAAGAATAAAATTTCTATTTTATAGAAACTTTGTATTTTTATACATAAATAATAGACTTTTTTTTTTTTTTTTTTTATACATGGCATATCTAAAGGGAAACTTCAGAAATTTGTTTCTGTAAATATCAAGCTTTTAATTTAATATTTTGTTAAAAAGAAAAACTAATTACAAATTTAAATTTATGTTTTAACAAAACTCTTGTTTGAGGAAAAAAATTAGTAAATTATAACAAAAATGAATATAAATTTAGTTTTTATTTTGTAAGTGTATAATTTTAATAAAATAAAACTAAAGCAAAAAATTAAGCACATTCAAAAATTGTAGGATTAATTTAGTAAAAAAAAAATTTTTCAGTTGCTTTAAAACCAAAAAAAGAAGTCGAAGAAACTTACTTATTGAAGATATTTTAGAAAATATGTCCCCAATAGAACGTTTAACACTTAAAATACTTTTAGTATCTAATTATTTCATACACTTAAAAATACACAGCAAATTTATATACAGCAAGAGATAAGAATACAGATTGAGTTTATCCATAGAAAAAGATAAAAATATTTAAAATAACAACAATAATACTCAAAATTACATCTAAAGTAATTGTCATTTCAGGACTTACATTAAATTGTTAATACATTTTTTTTATAAAAAAAATTTTTTTCTAGAAGTTTATTACTTAACCTACAATTTTCTAGCAGTTACAAGACAGTTTACTCATTTCAAATTTCTATTAAAATAAAAATGTTTTGAGAAAAAATTTTAAAAAATTCTTTATAAATAAACGTGTTAAGATATTTAATTTCAGGTCAGGAGAAGTGACTGATCTTAGAACTCTAAGCCACATCTTAAAAAATTTCTTTGCAACTCAAAATCATAAGATGTAGCAAAATTCAAGAATATATTATACATATTAAAAATACAAAATTTTATTCAAAATCTAATAATTTAAGTTTTGCTTTAGATTACAGTTATAATGTGAATAGAAGATAGTTCTTCAATATTAGAGAGTAAATTAAAATAGGTTTTGTACAATTCCAAGATATTTAGATATTTATCTATATATTCTCTTGTTAGTCATAAGGCTTTGATATCTTTACTTAATACAATGGTATGTCTAAGTTTAGTACAAATGAGCCTTTATTAGAATATATCCATTCTGCTATTCTTCACAAAAAGATTATTAGTAAGAGAGTCATTAATTTAGAAACTTTGGACTCATAAAAGGAATTGTTTTAAGTATCAGTATTCAAATATAGAATATTTCCCCCATGATAAATTTTATTAAATTCAAATATACCAAAATTTATTAAATTACCCAATTAATATCATTGTAGTATTTAAAGTCAGTTGATGAATCAAATATCTCATTTGATGATTAATGTCTTGATTACTTAATGTTTTCCTTTAGAAATTATTATTCAGGATAAAGCTGAGTGAACTCTGGAGGTGTTTCCATGCCTATTTCATTCATTAGTTTAAGAATTTAGCAATGTCTGATATAATGTACAATGGAAATATTTATTAATTACAGGTAAACGTAGCAAAACAAATAACCACATCTAGGAAGATTATAAAAAAGCTCCAACTTCTATTAATAAAATTAATATTTTTGTTGAGACATAAAAACCATCACTTACTTTTATGAAAAGAAAAATATTCATAAACCTAGAAATATAAATATCTTTGGCCAAGAATAATTTCATTCTGAAGAAGCACAATTCTAAAGGCATCTTTGATTTTAACTTAAATCAGAATAAGCATTTCAATTGCTCTTGAGAAATGAGTTAAAAAAATGAAAAATAGCGTTAAATCAGCAGAAATGCACAAGAAAAAACACATCAAGCCTAAATTTTAATGCTTTTCTTAAAACTAATACTATAATCATTACTTATAGCTCAGTGACCTGGTGATCTTGGATTAAAACAAACTGCAGATTCAACTAAAACAGCTTAAAATATTTATCTGTTAATTATATCATGTTGTATTAAAACAGCCATTGCTGCAATCGTCAAACTGCTGCTGAGTGTATTCCTTTCAGTGATACATTAAGCTATAACTTTTAAGAAAATGACTTTTGTACAAATCATTGTAAAGATTGAACTAAAATGTTATTATGGAGAAATTATAATGCATATTTCGTAAGACATTTTATAAGTATAGCTTTTGATAGCACGATTGTTTCCTTTTGAAAAGACTAATGAAGTCATGCTTCTTTTACAAGAAACTGAAATAAGTTTAAGAGTAATTAAAATTAGATTCACTGGTACACAGATAATTCAAAATTAGATTCAAATAAAAGTAAAAAATATCTACCTAAAAGTACAAAATTAATATTACCTTTAGGCATTTACATGATATGTTTCGAACTGAAGTTTATTTGAGTTTTTATTTACAATAAAATTTGCTTTAAAAATATTACAAACATAAAAAAAATTTTTTCTAGTAGTCATGATAAAATATGTCATGGCAAAATTTGAAATCCTATGGATTTCATATTTTGCCAGTCTTTTTCTCTCATCTGCAAATTTTATTAAATGCAGACAAAGTAATAATACTGTTACTCTAATGAGGTGCATGGACACATATTCCTAGTCGTGAATTAGCTGATTGACTAGAAAAAGCTGGATAAACAAAATTCAGAAATGAAAAAAAATCAGAATCTGCTCTGGTTAAATCAAAAAATTTATCAGATGCAAGTTTTTTTCTTTGATCCATATTTTTAGGAAAAAATTCTTGAATTAGTATAACACTAATTCCAGAAAACAGGAAATTTTTGAAATCCAGATTGTTATAGTATATAGAGTTTTTAAAGAGTGCCATAGGGCTTCTCACACAGTTCACAAAGAAAAATCTGTTAAGGAAGTAATATTTACCTTACTTTCAAAGGATATACACAAAAGCAAAAATATATTAAGATATTTTTTGTGGGAATAAAAATTTTTCTGCCAAGAGTTTAAAAACAATGTCATTTACTTGATCACAATAGTTGTGGAATGGGCTTATCAGGACTTTGCTTCAAATACTTGTATGATAAATAAATTTTATTGTATATAGTAAAAGAGATCTAAGATCACATTGTTAGGATTTTTAACTCAGCAATCAAGTCTATAAACATTTAACTCTAAGATGAAAATTAATTGTACATAATTTAACAAATATACAAATTTTTACATTGGAATTTTACATTATAGAATTTTATTTAATTTATTTATTATCAACCTACACATAATGTCACTGGAAGACAAAACTTAAACAATTTTTAGAAAGAATAAAAAACTTAAACAATTTTTTACCAATTTCTTCAGAAGTTTTTTTAAGTTTTTCTTTGTTTCTACTTATTATGATTATATTCAAGCCACGGCGAGCCAACTCTCTAGCATACGCTCTGCCAATACCATCAGTGCCACCAGTAACAACTATAAAAGTAATATTTTTAACATGAAGCATCATTTATGTTTAAATATAAAAATATTGCACATAAATTTAATGATACATTATACATAGAAATAAATACTGTATCCTACAGCACAATAATTCAATTAGTTTTCTGCAATTTGATAATTTCAATCTTTATGAAAAAAATTAGATTAATTTAACACCAAAAATATAGCTTTTACTACTTTATTAGATTTAAAGTTCTCAGAGATCAATGTAAGCAAAATAATTTTCTTATTCATGTGAGGTTTTTCTTTCAACCATTTACAAAAGTGTAATAGTTTACTTATATTAAAATTTAGAATTCAGTATTTTATAACATACAGATAAATTCACAATTTTTCTAGCAAATTGTGTCAAAATAATTAGAAATATCAAGTTTTCAATTTGACATGAAGTGAGAAAAATCAGATAAGAGATCTTTAAATAAAATCATTTATTATAACTACTAAAAATTATAAAAAATGTAAGTTAGTTCTTTTGCAATTCTCTTATTAAAAATAATAAAACTCTCACATCATGATGAATTTCAATAAATAAAAAAGATTTTCTCCAATAGTTAAACTATGCAATTCCTACACAGAATACATTTAAATAATGCACAAATTAAAGTTACTATTTCAAGTATCTTTAACACAAAATAAATTTTCTTAAATGGAAAAGGGATGAATAGCTGAAATGAGTATTTTTATAAAAATTAAAAATTGTGAGGATTTGGATGTTTCATTAAACTGTATACTTGCTGAAAGAAGTTTTGCTGTAAAAGAAGTTATAAGAATTGATATCTACAAATATAACATTTGAATCACCTCTCATTTCAAAATATGAACAAGTTGCAACAATGATAAAAAATAAAATTAATTTTTTTTCAGGTATCTTAAAATTTAGTAAAATTTAGATTAATATCAGCTTAAATTCTAGAATAGCTGACAGAGTAATTTATAAAAAATTTATACTTTGATTCAAACAGTATTTATAAATTAATATATGCAAATTTTAGATGTCAATAACATTTGACATATTGTAGGTAAACTAATAACTAAACGATGCTGTAGAACTTTTTCTCAATAATCAGAGTACATAATTTACTACAACTTTTCTTACATTGTGAGATGTACTTGTGTAACACAAGACAGGAAACTTCAACTAAACATTAAACTTCAACTAACAAATTTTATTAATTGATGTTTAAAAGAGACAAAATTTAATTTGATGAATGATGAGGAATAGAAAGCTTCAGACAAATTTGATTATTTTATTGACACTTTATCCTCAATAACAAAAATTTAATACAGAGAATTTTGAAATGCATGCTATTTAATATAATAGTAACAGATTATGATAAATCAGATTTGATGATAAAAATAATAAATGTGATGATAAGTCAAATATAATCAAAAAATAAAAATTAAGTACGATAAAAGTTTTTAAAAAATTGGTACTACATTTATGTAAGAGAAATTTTAAAAGATTAACAGAAATGGGTCTACACATATTAGAAAATTTTAAAATGACTGCTATATCTCACCAGGTTTCTACTAATCTACGTTTTAATTAGGCTTACTGATATTAATATTTAATGAATAAATTTACATTACTAAACAAACAAAAAACACTTTTTCAAGACTTTCTGGCTTAATAAAATAAATATCCAAAATAAAATGAAACAATTATATTACATTTTTAAATTCTGACAAGTTCCATAGTCAAAGCATACTATTCAGAATACTTTAAGGATAATTTGAATCTTTAAACTTTGATTTTGGTCAGATCTAGATAACTCACACAGAGCAAATTTGCTCTAATCCTCTATTCTGTAAATAAGTTATATGATTCCATTATGAAATCTAATTAGTAATACACAAGTACTAAGAATATAAATATTGATCTATTAAATATTTAGGGGAAAAAACATGCGTTTTAAAAAAATAACAAGAAACATTTTAACTAAAATTTTTTTTCATGTAACGACTTTAAAAATTAAATTTTTGAAAGCCATTAATGTTTATAAAGACCTAAAATCTTGTTCAACATAATTAATATCTATAAAAGTTTATTATACAATATTTAAAGTGGTTTTTTTTTTTTTTTTTTTTTTTTTATTAAAACCTACATATTTAAAATATTCGATTAAAAAAAATGTTAGGAAAAAATCATTTTTTAAAGCATATGTAAAAGAAAACTTTAGAAAGAATTTGGATTTCCTTATAAGTTTCAAGAGCAAAACAAAAGAAATTTTATTAACATATTAATAAAATATTGCAATTAAATGTTAACTTAAGTCTTATTACTCTGACTTTTTCAGAATGCATGTTTTAGCTACAAAGGGAAGAAAAAAAATCAATTTTAACTACAATAAGCAAATAAAGACAAATGCCACTTTAACATTAAAAATTTTTTTATTTTAAACTGGCAAAAGATCTAAAATTTAATACTCATACAATCATGCTTACATAAGCTTTCTAAGTAGCTCAAATTAATACTAATCTAAGTACTGAAAACTTTATAAACTATATAATATTTGTAATTTAATTAATACTCATAAATAGAAGATTCATAAAAGAGAAATTAATTCTTAACAAGATAATATAGATACATAATAAATATCTTTTACAATTCATTTTTAATACATGTAGTTAATTATGAAGATTAATATTTTAAAAAGGTTTTTCAAAATTAATAGGATATCTACTACAAAGAATGAGAAAATAAAAGAACTAAATGAATTTTTGGAATTTTTCAGATTTATAATATAGTTCAAATTAAAAATTTTTTATTGATATTTTGACTCTTGCATATTTGTAATAAACATTCGTTTTTTTTCTCTTTCTTTTTTTTTATATTAAAAAAAAGAAAAGAGAAAAAACACCTCACAATTAAAGAGGGGGAAAATGCCAAGAATTCGGAATGTGGGGCCCCATCCTGATTTCTCAGCTTCTCTGGGTTTATTGCTCTGTCCTAGTGGGATAAGAATTTCAAAAACTCCAAGTTAACTTGTTTGACAAGTCTTTTCATTTCTAATATTGCGACACAAAAATAAAAATTTTTTTTTTTACAATTAATATATACTATGTATATGCAAGCATGAAATAAATATCATAAATAAACATGACACTTGTAGAATCTGTTCAAATAAATATACTTACGAGCCCATTTTCCGTATTTTTTCAACTCCAAACGCATAAAGCGTGACAGAAAATGAGTATGTATTCCGCGCAAAACATTCCAAGAAAGCTCAAAAGCAGTTTTACTAACATACAACAATCCAATAATAGCTAATATGTCTTCACAAGCTTTAAAATTTCGATTTATTCCATGGAATAAAAAAGAAAATTGGTCAACGCCAGCCATCCTCCGTTTACTGGCGGTCTTGAGCCAATCAATCATTTTTAATGTTGCTCTGGCAACGAAACCGGAAGTACTCTATGTGTGTTCAGATCTTCTTCTTCTTTTTCTTTTTAAAGAGTAGATTAATTAATTTATTTCATTTGTTACATTTTGCCAAAAATTTGGACCTACGGTACAAAGGGAGTGAAAGAATGTTCTTTGATTTTAAAAAAATTTAACACTGATTTTTCTTACGTACATTTTCTTACTATTTGCCCTATATTGTACGATAGAAACAATGAGTGGTTCACCTTGAATTGTTCTTACTGACGTCGATTTCATTACAGACCAAAATATTGAATACTTTTATTATTTATGAGAAAGATAAAATCTAGAAAATGGCTTAGATGTAACTTTCTTGTTCAGACAATTGGTAAATTTCATTTTAGTTAATGAATAATTTTTAATTATTTTAATAAGAATAATTGGAAATAACATGCATTTTCTATTGAACTGAAATAATTACAGTGAAATTGTTTCTAACAGGTATTATTTAAAATTTCATGCAATGTGAATAGACAGAAATAAGAAGATTAAAGAAAATACAACTCTTATGGACCACTACAATATCTTATTGAAAAAGATTTGTGGGTACAAGATAAAGTATGGAAGGTTTGATGCCTTTATGAGTAATGTTTTTGAAGATAGAAGGGTTCTTTATAGGTTAATTTTCTTTAAAGTGTGTTTTTAGCTTCAGTATCATGAGTTTCGGAGAAAAATAAAAACCCTAGAGGTGTCATCTATGTGACTTAATCTTTGTTTTGAGAGTATTTATAGTAAGAGCTTTAACAAATGAATAGCTTCTGAGCTGCTATTCCCCCAAAATCAACACCAAAATACATTATAATCTTTAAATGTAAATTTTTTCAGTTAATGTTTTTCGAAAAGTAAAGGACCTTAAGAAATGTTGTATCAACGGGAATCAACTTTTGCTTGAAAATAAAATGTGTCTGAAATGTTGAATTCTTCAAATAAATCCTTTTTTTTTTTTTTTTTTTTCCGTACATTCAGATTATTAATTCACGATAAAGAAAAAAAGTAAAGTCAGTAAATATTTTATTTAAATTTCCAATTCTTTTCATTGTTCTAATCTGCATCATGAAATTCAATCAACAGTGCGAATACCATATAATTATTGATATTTATGTTATATGAAAAAGAAATACAATTTTTTTTTACTATTTCATTATTTTTATTTCTATTAAGACAAAAATTTGAGGGTATTAACCATTAATTTTGTTAAAATTCTTTGGTATCTCAGAAAATTTGTAGCATTTAAACTTAGCACCTAATCAATAAAAATTGTTGAGTCTGGGTGGTATTAGGAGTTTTCCAAGTTTTCTTTTTTATAACAAGTAAATATGCCCTATCATCTATGAAAAGACCTCCCAGAAGGCAATTTATTTGGTGGACATTGAAATGTACTACGACAACCTTTAGCTGTAAGGTTGCCCGCTTTAAGGTACCAAAATATAGTAAATTTTAAAAAATGGGCTTAGTTATAGAGAGTTTATGCAGACCATTCAATCTTACATGGAAACAAAATTCGTGTTTTCAACAGTTTTGACAAATTCTTTAACGAATATTTCATGAGAACGAGTTTTCATTCTTAGAATTTTTAGCATCGTATATAATAGCAAATTTTAGCTTTCACTTTTCCTGACACTTTTTTTTTAAATAGCAGATTACAAGAAAGTTAATAATATAAAATAAATGAATTTAATTAATAACATAAAATAAGTGAATTTCTAATTGTACACTTATAAAATTGTTTCTACAATTGTTTTGCAGATGTTGAATATATTCTATTTATTTTCTCCATAAATTTTAATTTCAATACAGTAATTTTCATGGCTAAATGTAAAAAATAATAAATCTCTTTATGCAAATATGAAACTCTTTATGCGTAAAAATAATTAATATCAATTTATATGTAATTTTTGGTTATTTATAAGTATCCAAATCCAGAACTATTTTGTATACATTTCAGAATACGCAATAGTTCTGAATCACTGTGTTTAAGAATCAACAAACACTATGGTAGCTTTTCTACAATATGCAAGTGTTGCTAATTTTTAAATTTTAGCTTTCGCTTAGCTTTTAAATTTATAATACTATTAATTTAAAATCGTATAAATTATAGACATACTGGATTTTAACTAGTCTTTACATTTATATCATGCAATAGGAATATAATGGAATTATTATAAAGATAGATTACAATCACTTTATCTCTCAAGGATTTTCACTTTTCAAAGACAATCAGTTTCACAAGTGTATTTCTTCCTTCAAGAAGCAAAGAAAAATTTGAGAATCACTTAGTTAAATTGTATCTTTGTAATTTTAACAAATTTTCATTGCTGAAATATTAATTTGAAGATAACTTTTACTACAAGTTTTATATCTTAGTACATTTTACAATTTTCAGATTATTTCATTTGCTGATTTGTGTTATATGTTCTTGTAATTTTTTTTATCCAGTTGGTATTATACTAACAATATTAATTTGAATGGAACTGCTCTTTTAATTTTTGCATTCCTATCAAAACTTATTATTGTGTTTGGTACCAACCCAAACTACATTTTCCTTTTTATATACATTTTTACAATTTTCATAGACTAAATGTTGCTTCGATACTATATTCTATCGTATGGCAAAAACCATAGCTTTCTGCCTATACCTCCTCTTGATTTCTTAAGTCACCTCCCTGAATTTATTACTAATTCCTAAAAATAATTCTAAAAAAGTGTAGTTTATTTTTAATGAAACTAAACTTCTACGAAAAGTTAATTTAATTATGAAATTTTTCATTAGCATTTTTTAATTTGCGACTAGGAAAAGATTTTTCCAGATTTAAGATTAATTATATTCTGGTATATAATAGATGATACTTTTCGTTTATTTAAGAATTTTTATACAAGTTATATTTATATTGTAACAAGAAGAAAATCTGAGAGCTAAAATTCTTTAAAATAATTTATTTTCACTAATGAATTTTTTATAGCATAAAAATAATGTAAAACAACATAACAATTTTGAATAAATTTTTAAATCGAGACAAAATTCGTGTCTGTTTTAACTTGATTCGTGTGCAATAAAATTCATTTTATCGTTATGAAATAAAAGATAACTTTAGCATTAAATTCCAATAAAAATTATATTGAAATTTAAAGTATTAAGTACTAAAACTCTTTTTTGTTCTATTGAATATTGGATAAAACTTTCCAATTTAATATTTCAGTGTTTCTCTCTTAGTGAAATAAAATTTCAATGAATTTTTATTTCACTAAGAGAGGTACACTGAAATATTCATGAATTTTATTTCTCTTTGAATGTTTATTAATTGGAAAAGATACAGTTAATTAAATAATTTTGAAAATAAGCCATGTGAGTCCTTAATTTATGAATACCATAGAGGAAAATCTTGAAAAACAACAAATTCCATTACTGACTGAATTAAAAAGAAATCTATGCCTATCAATGACAAGTCTTTATTGAAATGAATCTGTCGGGTTCAAGCTTATTTGAGAAAAAATTCAGAAAGTCTCAAGAGTCTTCCATTCTTTTTCTTCTACTATTATAAAGATTTGCTAAAAAATATCTAGAATAAAAACTTTTAATCTTAGCAATCTCGTTTATTCCACCATAGCTTTGACTTATCACAAGAATCTCGTCTTTAACTTATAATATTATTGAATATATTTGGGATGTTCTCATATCATCATGGTCAAGCTAGTTGTTGGAAGATGAGCACTCAGTTTTCCGTCCAACAGTTAGTATTTCCATCTCAGGCATTGTTGTTATTTTAATTCAAAATCTACTTTAATTGCTGGTCACTGATGAATAATTCCTTCTCAGCAAAAAGTGATGGTAGAACGGTAAATAAAACAAAGCAAGCCGCACTATAGAGATTAAGCACTAATGCCATCACTTGCCATACTTTCTGTATTTGTTTTGAAAGTTCTTGAAAAGAACAAGCCACCTGCACTAATTTTTTTTTTAATTTTTTGTTTATTTTATACATTATAAGAGGAATCAAAACTTAATAAGGATAGCAATTACTTATAATTTAATTTTCTGTGTACTTCTTTATCTATTTATGATTTATTAAATAATTTAATTATAATTGTGCATTATGATTACTGAGCAGTAGGACTCTTTGTAATGTCAAATCAGTTTTTCATTCTGGAAACATTGTTTAATTTCAATTATTCTTATGAGCATTCTACATTTTCTAGTCACATATCACTTCCTCCGCAAGATTTAGTTTAACTTCTCTTATCGTGCAATTTTATCCTTTGAAACTTATTATGGAAATAATATATAATAAAAAAATTAATTATTTTTTAGCTCTTCTTTTGAAACTTCGACTATCTTTTATAGTATTGATTATTTTAATAAGCTATGTTATTTAAGTCACAGTGATCTAATGTTAGGACAGTGATCTTCGAAGTAGATAATAGTAGAAGTTCGAATCCATACTGGGTTCGAACTAATCCACTTTTCAACAAAAAGAAATAGGCCGTTTCTTTTGTTTTTCTTTTTTTACATTCATACCTATCAGCGAACATATCGATCAGGTTTATGAGAACTTTTCTCTGGTACTCTTCCTTTCCACTCGTGAATGAGCATAATTTTGTATGAAAATGCCTTCCTTTTTAGAAAGTTATCAAATTTGGAATGTATACAAATGCCTCACAATAATTTTTAGCTATTAGACAACTTAGTTATGTTGTTTCAAAGCCATATATATTTTGTATACATCTAGCTAATTATATTAAGAAGAAGATTTTCTCAAACCTTGAAAGTCGGAAAAGTTGTAGGTAATCTAGAAAAATCTATAAGTTAAAACATGTATTTTATATAATGTCTGAGATTCAGAAAATATTTTCAAGCATAAAATCGAGAAAAATAGATTATACATTAAGACTGAGTTTTTTAATTTTATATTTTTAATAGTTATGTACTACTGAATTTATTTTTATTTATTACCAGAGAATACTGCAGGAAGAATGCTTTTACCGGCCATGATTAGGGGCTGATTAGTTGTAATGTGGACTAAAGTAAAATTTTTTCCCGAGTGTGACTATATTCCTGACAATTTTTTATGTTTCTTTATATATTCTAAATTTCAAGCTGCTTTTCTGATTCTTTTGGAAAGAAATGATGAAAAAGAAATGATGATGATCTTGAAACCCATTGCACAATGTTGAAACAAAAAAAAAAAAAAAAAAAATTGTCGTTAAACATGATATAAATAGTCTTAAATTACGAACAAATTCTATTTCCTTTAAATTATATCGAAACAAATGTAAAAGTATAACATAAAGCACTGATTATTCAAATATTTTATTTGTATTTTTAAGTCGTTCAAAGCCAAAAATTTCCTGCAATGTGATTGCAAGCATTAAATTATTTACATATTTCAAATTTAGGATTTTGACTTCATTATTCATAAATAAATTCTTAATGTCTTAAAAATTAAAATATATTTTAATCTATATGGAATTTTTAATTTAGTCTTTAATAGTGTGGTATTTTTAAAGTTAGATATCTCTAAATATTTGTATCATAAATATCTTGTGCTCAATAAACATTTAAAATACTGATCACCATATGATTGTCAAAGAAAAGATAAGCTCAACTGAAAATAAATACATACTCATCTTAGTTTCACAAAAAGAAAAGTGAAATTGCCACGTAAAATATAATAATATGTTTACATTAAAAATATTGTCAGTGAATTGAAAATTAAAATACTTTATTAATAGAGCTATTGCATCTAAAATTTCTTAGAGTTCTCAAACTCAAAATAGAATACAAAGCAAATTTCAAAAATAAATTACAAATCAAATATTTGTGCTAATTCGCTTAAATAAAGTCATTCAGGTTTCTCACAAAATTTTTTAAAAAAAACTATAAATTGTACATATTATTAAATATTTTTTACTTTAAATATATTATTGTATAAATATACTATTAAATAAATTATTAATATATACTTTAGATATATTATTGTATAAGTATATTGTTCAATAAATATATTATTGTATATTTTTCTACACTAAAAATATTTTCTGAACAGTTGAACAAAAGGTAAAAACTGAGTATTATGTGTAATGAAACTTGTGTATAGGTAAATATAATTCCGAGTCCTTTTGGAAAAAATTTACTAAATAATTTCGAAGATTTGATAACTTTTTCTTCGATTCGTCTTGGAATATCGAGAATTTGACTTTGTTGTTGACTTAGGTTTCATTTCACATTCAATGTGAAGTTGACGCATATTTTTAATGATTAAGAGTTTTCTTTTATGGAAAATCTGTATAGAAAATTCTTTTTTCACAAATAATAATATTTTGTTGCAATATACTTTATTTTCCTGTATATAATCCGCAGCGACATGTCATCCGAAAAAACCGTTTTTTCGAATAAAAGAAAAAAAAGCTTTGCATAATTCTCAGCAATCTTTTCGGAGAATAATCAAAAGTATATACTGCTGATAATGTGAGTATAATCTAAAATTAAAAAATACACAGTATAATTAAAATTAATAAATAAATTGTAAAAAAAAATATATATATATATTTGTTTGGATTTGTTTCGTCTCAAAATGCGATAAACTGAGATGAAAGCAAGAGATCGAGCTAGAGCGTTCTAGAAAATTCTAGTAAAACTTATCAATTTTTAGTTTTTAATAACTTTTAAAACGAAGTTAAATATACACTACTGGCCATTGAAATTGCTACACCAAGAAGGCGACATGCTACAGACATGAAATTTATACGAAAGGAAGAAGGTGCTGTGATATGTAAATGATTAGCTTTTCAGCGCATTCAGACAAAGCAGACGCCAGTAGCGACACTTACATTGTGCTTAAATGAGGAAATTGTTCAGCCGGTTCCTCATACACAAATTGCATTTGAACGTTGTTGCCTGGTGAAAAGTTGTTGTGGTGCCTCGTGTAAGAAGGAGAAATGCGTACCAGTACGTTTCTGAATTTGATAAACGGTCGAATTGTAGCGTACCGGGATTGCGGTTTATCTTATCGCAGTATTGCTGCTCGCGTCGGTCGAGATCCAATGACTGTTAGCAGAATATGGAATTGATGGGTTCAGGACGGTAATACGGAACGCCATGCGGGATCTCAACGGCCACCTATCACTAGCAGCCGAGAAGACAGGCATATTATCCGCATGGCACGTAATGGATCGTGCAACCACGTCACGAGCCGTGAGTTAAGAAACGGGGTCGATTGGAAGACAACAAGTGTCTGCACGAACAGTTCGATGACGTTTGCAGCAGCATGGACTCTCAGCTCGGAGACCATGGCTGCGGCTTCCCTTGACGCTGCGTCTAAGACAAGAGCGCCTTCAATGGTGTGATCAACGACGAACCTGGGCGCACGAATGACGACACGTCATCTTTTCAGATGAATCCAGGTTCTGTGTACAGCATCATGATGGTCGCATCCGTGTTTGGCGGCATCGTGGTGAACGCATACTGGCAGCGTGCATTCGTCATCGTCATACTGGCCCATCACCTGGCGTGATGGTAGGGGGTGCCATTGGATACACGTCTCGGTCACCTCTTGTTCGCATTGATGTTGCTTTGAACAGTGCACGTTACATTTCTGGTGTGTTACGATCCGTGGCTCTACCCTTTATTCGAGCCCTGCGAAACCCTACATTTCAGCAGGATAATGCCCGACCGCATGTTGCCGGTATTGTACGGACCTTCCTTGATACGGAACATGTTCGGCTGTTGCCCTGGCCAGCACGTTCTCCAGATCTTTCACCAATAGAAAACGTCTGGTCAATGGTTGCCGAGCGACTGGCTCGTCACCAAACCCCAGTCAGTACGGTTGATGAACTGTGGCATCGTGTTGAAGCTGCATGGGCATCTGTACCTGTACATGCAATCCAATCTCTGTTTGACTCAATGCCCAGGCGTATAGCTGCTGTTATTACTGCCAGAGGTGGTTGTTCTGGGTACTGATTTCTCAGGATCTATCCAGCCAAATTTTTTGAAAATTTAATCACTAGTTATTTCTAGTATAATATATTTGTCCAATAAATATCATTTTGTTATCTGCATTTCTTCCTGGTGTAGCAATTTTAATGGCCAGTAGTGTATTTTAAAAATAAAATATATTTGTTTCTTTAATAATTAAAGGTAGGAAATGGATTATTTTTGAACTGCGCATTAGATACATTTTTCTTTTACATAGCGCATGCTTTGTTTTTCATTTTACATTAACACGTTTGCGCCATTTTTTTATTTACCTTCCTTATAGTTTTTAATTTAAAATCTGTTTAATCTGTGTAAACATTTTCGATTCCATATGACGATATACAAATTTGAATATTTTTAGAACGAAACAGCTTACGTCAAGACAAAATGCGAAGTGACGTTAACGAATAGCAACTGTACTATCTACAAAAGACCGAATTCGTTCTTAAACGTAATTGGATAAAGCTGATCATAGCTGAACTAAGTCAGCTGAGTCGTGGCGCTACCTGTTATTTATTTTTTTTAAACATAAATGTCCTTTTTTTTCAAAAATTTCTTGTAAGTTTTTGAGATGGAGAAAGTTTTTTTTTTTTATCCAATTATCCGCTGTGGCGTAAAATACTTACAATAAAATTAGAAACTTTCTTAAAACATAATCCGCGGATTATATACAGAAAAATACGGTAGTTAAAATTTTCTTTTAAATATTTCTATTAAAGACACTAAAGACAGAGAATAACCATTCCTGGTTTAACGACGGTTTTGTGCTCCGAATGTTTTCTCCTGTTTCCACAATTTCTTTGTTTTATGATGCTGTCATTGTTACTTATTGTCGAAAGATCTAACAAATGTCTGATTTAGCTCTAGGAAATAGTTGGTTGCCAAAATTATATAATAATTAGGGAATTGGAAATTAACCCCCTTAAAGAGTCCGACAGAACCCAGAAAGTGATCCGGTCAAGCTGTATGGCCACAACTCTTTTAACAAGTAGGATGGATTTTTTTGTCACTATCAAAGAAAAAACAGTTGGCCACTTGTTAGTCTAGCCCGTGCAGTCTGGGAGTCAATATCACGTATGGTTTCCAACATAGTCCGGGAAATCAATGGTGCGATAGTGAAATGTGCCATTATAAATTGAATTGATTCTGCTTTATACCACCTTTATATATTTTATTATTTTATTCCTCTATATTTTATTTTTCTTTCTTCCCACGTAAGATATATTTACATGGAATATCAGCAAATGAGATTCAATAGATTTAAAAGACTCAGAAATAATGTGAGATAAAACGTGTGTTTTTTTGATATTTACGCAATATTATTTTTTTTTTTTCATTATGGATTGAAACTATTATGCGATATATCACAATCTTTAATAGTCATTCAACATAAATAGCTTAATCTTTTTTAACTGAACCTTATGATCATGTAGTTTGTAATATTCCCCTTTAAAATTTGTTATAAATAATATTTTTTCCAGATAATTCGAAACTACCTTTTCAAATGAATTAAAACTTACGATATTGTTGAATGAAAGTAATTTTAATAGTCTAAGTATAAATATGATTCGAGTTTGTGAGAATTTAAGATTCTTTAAATAAACGAAATACAATAATAGCATTTATGACATGATGAACATATAATAATGGTTGATAAATTTTGAATAAACGAGGAAGCTGGACGAAGCTATCTGGAGCATAAGTAGCAATTAACGAATGTGCTAAAATGACAAAGACAGCTGGATGAGGAAATAAAAGGCTTTATTTTTCCAGTGAAGCAACAGAAAGTGGAACAGGTTTGCTCATTTCGTAAGTCTTCCTAATTGTTTTTTATTTTTTAATTAAACAATAGGCACGTCACTCAGTTACAGCACGGAACGTTATTTCCAAGGTTAAAGCAACATTTATATTTCATTAGGCATACGGCTTTTGTTATATCAGTAAGTCTAGTATAATACCATTTCACAATGTGAATCCTTGACAAATGCTATATTCAATAGAAATGGAAGGAGTTGAAAATTGTATTGGATGAGTTTGATTGTTATCCGTCACAATATAAAAGAACAATTATAATACTTATTTTATTATTTATAAGATAAAAATATAAATAATCAATAAGTAAAAATTGTTTTAAAATTAAATTCTAATTAAATTAAGTATTTAAACAAACAGTTTTTTATTATTAAAATATATTTAACTAATAAAAAATATCTTTTTTTCCCTATATTTTCAGGATTTCGATTATAGGGTTAAATAATATTCCAGATTATTGTGCCAAGCTAGCAGTCAAATATTTAGTGTTCAGACCTTCGGTTCAACCGTTCGAATCCCATCTTGGACTCGTTTAGTTGTTTTCAGTGTTTCTTAACTTATTCTAAACAGTGTATCTCGGTAATTATACCCTGTATGCAAAAAGTGAAGATTCAGTGACAAACAAATCAACACAACCCAGTTTAATAGGCAAGTTATTGGTAAATTATAATACATAAATATGTAAAATACAAATAATTTTTAAAATGCATCCACACAATTTATACAATATGTTTGCAATAATAAAAAAAAAGTTTTACAAATTTTATGCACAAACTGTAGTAGTTTTGATTCAATCACCCACATTGAGAAGTTTTTTTTTTTTTTTAAACTTGTGATGTATGTGTATACTCGTATGGCCTTACTGTTTCAATATGAATTTTAAGCCATTATAAGCATCCATAATGGGAGACAAAGACTTAAATTTTAAGTCTGTAGACCATTGCTCTATCTCTTCGTAAGTAGCACAAGAGGAAATTAAAAAGTTTTTTTGAAATTGCATAAATAATCTTAAACGGTATGAAAATATCTATTATCAAGAAAATTTTAGTAAAAACAGGAGTTTCAGGATTTTTGCAGTTTTTGAGGGTTATTTAAGCAACATTAGAAAAAGTTTCGGATTTTTTTTTTTTTTTTTTTTTTTTTTTTTTTTTTTAATATTAAATGAAATTTTCGAAAATGTTGATTTTTCTTGTAAAATTGAGACAGTTGATTTGTCACATGTATTGATTCAGTTAGTGGAATGAATTCGGCTCTTAATAAAAACAACAACAAATAATATATATAGGATGTGATACTTTTAAAAATGATATTCTTAAAAATGCGGAAAATCAATTAATTAAACTCTAAAAGCTATAATCTAAGACATGAAAAAAGTGACGATTATATCGTAAAAAAATTTGCATTAGAATTATAAGTCTAAAAAATTATGTCTTAAAATAACTAATTATTAATGATTACATTGATACCACGTATTTAATAAGTATAATAGATATCTTTCTTTATTATTACATCTTTTATCAAGAAATTTATAGAGATACAATAGCCTTTATTTCTACTAAAAGTCTAAGAGAACATCAACCTATAAATTTTAAACAGAATACCACTCTATCAATCTATTTAAAATACCACTATATATCAGCATTGCTATTTTTAATCCTATAAAGTAAATAGCCTAATACCTGAAAGCTGTTGTACGGCCTTTTAACATCTACAGTATATCACCATCATCCGAGAGGACTTTTCATAGATATATTATTATTGGATTAGACTATATTCGTATCACCTAAGGAAGAAACCACAGAAAAATCACAAGCGCACATGATATGCAACACTCATTTCAATCATTTTACAGCTGCAAATAACAAATCTGGGATTTTCTCATTTGAACAGCGTAATCCTGTTTCAAAGACAAGCTATGCGGCTATCAAACAGAATTAAGAGGCCAACTTAGCAGTATAAAATGTTTAAAAAATTAACAACTACAGCGTATTAATACTTTCTGAAAGGAATTTTATGAATAATGGCCTATAATGATATTTCATAAAGAGGAAATCAGGAAAATTCCCAAGAAAGGTCCTATCTCAACAGAAAGAAGAAATGCAACATTCATTTTTCGTTGTTCAATAGCGATTAGAATCGATCATAGAATTCTGTAACTGAAAAACCTAGAATGATAATTTGAAAATTCCACAAAAATGTGTTATGCTGTAGACTTTTCAAAGAGAGTGACATTGGAAAAGCTATAAGAACACAATACATTTTTGCATCAATTTACGAGAATACTCCCCCCCCCCCTTGAAATGTTAAAATCTTATTAAGATTGAATTACAATTTCTGGGGAAGAATCTGGCCTATTTCCAAAAATAATGATACTGTTCTAGAGAGGTATGTATATGTAGAACCAAAATAATTAAGAATGATACTTATTTTAATTTCTAATTTACAATTAATAAGCGACGTTATTTCGATGAAAAGTATACTAAATATATGTGCTCAGAAAATTATCAATGTGAATCATTAACACAGTCTAGAAATAAACCACAATGATGCATATAAAATCTCATTTAAATTTTTTAGTAACACAATTTTACAATTGGTATTATTCTATTATCACTAAAAGTGTTATTGCGAAGTACAGAAAAAATAAAGTAATTTTAAGAGGAAGTGAAACGTATATAACAAACCGAACATTCTACATTTCACAAATCTCAACAATTTTTCCTCTTTATGAAATAAAAAAGAAATATCGTGTAAAAAAAGCATATATATTAAAATGAATAGTGTTTGGGATAAAACCATTGTTGAAAGAGCATGTCCCTTGAACAAAATAAGTTTCCTTAACAAAAGTAAAAGGAAATAACTATTGAGCTCAAAAGATGAAATTCTATTTTAGCTGAAATGAAATTAGTAAATATTTTAAACAGATAATTAGGAGAAAATATTTTCTGAAAATTATTAATTGAGAATTTTCAGGATATTAATTAATTAACATAAATTCTGAATGAATTTAAATGAGTTGTTCTTAAAGTAAAATATTACAAATTATACATCCTGACTAAGAAAAAACACACCTTTCTCTACAGTTGCAATTATACTTGATATTTTTATTTATACTATGAATTTTAGTTTTATGGTATTCATATACAAAAGATTACAAATATTTGTCAGAAAACTTTAAAATACTTATACATTCCCCAGTAAATCATAATTTTTTATCCAAAATATTTCATAACCCTTTTTTAATATACATGAAATGAGAAATTATGTCGTGTGAAATAATAGAAATAAACTTGGAACATTACAGAAGTAAACAATAAATTTATTTTATATTTGTTATTTGTCAAATCACGGATTTGCTTAAAATTGTTACATAGTCGATTGTTCCAAGAAATTATTTTTGCATAAAATTCAAAGCTGTACATCAATTTAGTACAATTCTAATTCAAAGAAAATTATAAGATCAAAATCGATTCGGTAACACTTAAATTGATTTCAGATTCGAAGTTTTGGGAGAAGCAACAAAAATTAATTTCTAGAAGTTGCAATGAAATTAACTTTAAAGTGAGAACTAAAATTTCTTCCAACATTACTTTCACAAATGAACATCCTAACTTTTTTAAACATAATGTAAATGGTAAATGATAATTTACTTATTTTCAAGTGTGTAATAATTTTTTTAATATCATAGATAATTTTTATTTACATTAGTTTTATTCTATTTATATTTGTAAGATGATAATATTTTGCTAATGAAAAATGAATTTTTATCATTTGTATTTAATTGGTGACTTCAAATTAACTAAAATTTTTCATACAATTATATACGTCAATATAAGGACTGTATATGAATATATAAATTATTTTCCTTTAATATGGCCAATGTAGTATTTGAAAGCAAACATGACAATTTTTTGGCCATAATAAAATGGTGATAAATAAATATTCTCCCCAAAAAATAAAGCTTTATATTTAAATCTAATTATTTATTGAAATAAAATGAAATTTTTATATTTTAAGTTATATTAATAAAATTAATGAATTATTAATTTAAAATTAAACAAAACCAAGGCTTTTAACAGTCAAGTTATAAGTTTGAGTAGCATTTTTCAGCTAACATAACTCTAGTTATATTGAGCAAAGACTTTGACTATTTTATTAATGTCTTTGTTATTTTCATTAAAAATAAATAAAATAGGCCATTTTTATTACATGATAACATTTTATCTATAGGATTATTGATGAAAATTATGCATTCTAATCAATAACGATGCATCAGATAATATTTAATTTCATACAATTATTAAAAAAAAAAAAAAAAAAAGTTTTGATATGGATTTTAATGCTAATGAGTTTATGTCCAATAAATTATAAATAAAGGTTGCTTATTTTAACAAACTGAAGCCCAAAGCAATAAAATAAAAAATAAAACAGTAATTTTTCTATATTTTCATTTTTAGTGAAATTAGAAATTAAAAAAAATGGAAAGCAGTGGCTAATAATTTTCAAAATCTACATGAGATAATGTTGAACTCAATATTTTTGGTAGCCAAATGTACTCATGATGTTACTTAAAGATATGTCTATATTAGATCTATTAATTGGTTAAATATGTTACATTATACATATTTTATTAAGAAAAACATCAACTACAGCAGTTAGTATACCAAATTCTAGGAGAAATAATAATAATAATAATAATAATAATAATAATAATAATAATTAAAAAAAACTGTGCAAGATTCACTACAAGAATTAAAATATTTTGATGGAATGAATTTGGCTTAACAACACATTTTATTCTTTCCTTTCTTTATTATAAGCATTGTCCTATTTATGAAAGAAATTGTATATTATGTATTCATTCACATTTTATTAAAATCGGGACAAACAAACAATTGGAAAAATATTGCTAATACGACTAGAAGAACATTCTGTATTTCCAAAAATAAGATATTTTCCTTTCTAATCTCAAAGAACTACAAAACAATATGAGAAAGATGGGTATAATTCTACACGAAAAAGTATATAACATATAGGAAATGAAAATATGCAGAATTATAAGTAAAACCGTAGGTCTTATGATATAATAGACACAGGAGGAAAACAGCATTTCATATATTTTTTTACAAAAAATTTAAGTTATTTCATAAGTTTAAGAAAAGAAAGAAAAAAGAGGGTTTTTTTTTTTAATAACAGAAAGTAAAAAATAGGTACACTCCATGTTAAATTTACAAAATATGAAAGCATAAAAATTATTTTATATTAAAATAAAACAATTTATTTTATTGAATATTATCATATTATCATTTGCCAGTCAAAGGTTTAAGCAAAATTAAATGAAACTTTGCAAGACAGTTACATAATTTAACACAAAAATGATGATATGTAAGTAATGTAATCACAAAAATGAAACTACACATGTCAATAGCATATTTTTATTAAATTTCTAAATCAAATTTAATAGTATACAGTTAAAAATATATTAATAATCAATTCTCCATTTAATTTTTCATTTAAATATATTAATATATTGGAAGCACATTATTGATATGCATTTTTCATGCAATATGAATATCAGTGATTGTCCTATAGAAAACTACCACAAAATAACAATTGCATTTTATAATATTCTAAATTACTTCATTGCCAACAATATAAATGCTCTATCCTTAAACTATTCTTGGTATCAATGATTGTCTAATACAGCAAAATAAAAATAAAATTTTTGCATAATTCAATTATTAAAAAATCTATGTAATAAAATAATTATAATTTGTTAAATATATCCATCCATATAATACACTTCATGGAAAAAATAACAAATTTTTTTATAACTTAATCTATTTACTATTTATTAACAATACTTTTGCACATAAATGTATAACATAACATTAAAATAAAAAAAAATAATCATTAAAAAAAACTAAACTTCATTTTAAGAAAGACTTTAGCCTTGATATATTCACAATCATTTCAAATTTATATGCAAACTTTGCTGAATACTCTCATTTTCTGCGACTACTGTAACACAATTGCCATTTTAAATAATAAATAATTTCCAACACAGTATATATCATTTCTAATATTAGATTAATTTATATATATATATATATATATATATATATATTGCACCTCAATTTCATTCAATTATTAAAAGATAAAGCTATGTTATCAGAAAAGCAAATACTATTAAAACTAATATTAATTTTAGTAGCAGTAAAATTACACTAGAATGAATGTGATATAATTATAAAAATATTTGCTAATTAAACAATTTTAATGATAAGCCAAGCTCATAAATATACTTTAATTCGTCAAAACTGAACAGCTATTCAAATAAATAAGTATTAAACAGTGCAATATATAAAATTGAATATTTTTAATCAAGTTGGAGTTAATTTATGAAATATATTTTGTGTATAGTTATCATAAATTCTAATCATCATATTGAATTAAATACATGTAAATATTGTTACAATATCTAAAATGTTACAGTTGTTTTCTTTTTAAACATAAAAACAAAATATAGTAATTTATTTTACATACTTACAAGGCAAAATGGAAAAACAGCGTTTTGAATTTAGAAAAAGTAGAATACATAAAAAATGAATGCTAAATATTAAAGTAAGATGTACTTTCACTATATTATAATAAAAATAATCTAAATAAATTAGAAACTGATTTAATATCGTGTGTTCATACATTGAAACATATTTATTACAAATCAGTATTTTTTAAATATTAAAATCTATAATTCTTAGCATAAATTCATAAAAAGTATTTAAAAGATTAATTTGTTTTTAGGAAACATATATTGAATAATTTTAAAGATTAAAAATATTTATAAAGAAATTTTTATTAAATATATAAACTATTATTGACTATTAACAAAGTAATTTTTAATACTAATGAAATTAAGTAATTTGTTTATGAAAACCTAACTTGATAATTCATGTTTCATATCATGTAACTGATGTTATAAGAGCTATTCTCAGTATAAAATTTAAAATTGATATTAAAAATGGATTTTGCAGACACAACTATTTCCCAAATTCCTCAGAAAATGCATTATATTTTATTAAAGTCAATATAAAAATAAGGTAGATCTAATTATACTGATGCTTATAAATCACGTTGTATTTAAATATGGTAGTGATAGATGTTTGTATAAGTCTATAATTGTTGTAATAGCACCATTACAAAAATTTAGAATGAATATGATATTTTCATTGCCCTCAAAATTTAATGAATTAGAAAACTTATTCAAAATAATTAGCATCAAAATAACATGTAATATTGAAGAACAATTACGTAGTACATATATATTTCTAAATGCTATTATTAATCTAAATTACATGAATTTAAAAATAAGCTATTTTCATTATTTTATAATGAATTCCTAGCGAGATCTAGGTGGATCTCTTTAGAATCAATGAAAGTTATGAAAAGTCTATAATATTTCAGGTGTATATTGGGACTTGAGGGCAAACTTATGAAACGGTGCAAAGATAATAAAACTTTATAAACCATTTTCTTTTTATATTCTTATCAAATAATTAAAAATTATTATTATTTCATTTGATAATTTTCATTAATATTTTTTGTTTTTAATTACTTGAAAGGCTTTGCCTTTAGAACAAAGTATGAAGGAATCTATGAAGAAATCATTCTTTGAAAAGGGGAGAAAAATTGAAAGAAAGAAACAGACAGAGAGAAACCCTGCTTTATATTTTTCATAAGATGAAAGTACATAAATTATAATTTTTTATTAATATTAATTTTCATAAGAAATTTGAAAATATTTCTATTCAAATTTTATGTTATTAAAAGTTATTTTAAGTGAAAAAATTAGAGATTATTAAATCTATTTCCCTACTAGCTAAATGTTTTAAAACTAAAAGTATAATCAACATGGAAATTTTATTTGTATAATATTATAACTCAACATTATGTAAATTTAAAACAAATATTAAGCTACTATATTATAAAATATGTTATGATACAATCTTGAATTTATTTCTCAGATTAGAAACTAATTAAATAAAAGTTTAGGTCAAAAAGTAAATTAATGTATACAATATGATTGCAAAATTATATTTTGAAAATACTAAGTGTGATCATTTTTCTTGTTAAACAATTATTTATGTAATAAAATGAAACTCAGTATTTAAATAGTTTTTATAAAAAATGGGAAAATATAACACTAACATAAATGACTAGCCTATATATTTTAAATATTATACAATATAATACTAATTACAAATTTTCATAAAACATGAATAAATATATTCACAAAACAACGTAAAATTCAATAAATAAACATAAATAAAACAATTTACCGGGAATGTTTTTAATAGGTTAGTTGGTTTTTGTGGTGCAACATCCAAAAAATGACACACTGCACCAAAATGTTTTTCACAAATCAGACCCATTTTTATATAAAAAATATTGTTAACCTTTTATATAAATAGGCTTTTAACATATTTTATGAATTTCTACTAAAAGCGGAATAATTTTAAATTTATTATTCAAATCATCATGAAAGTAATTTTCCAAAATGACTGATTTGCTAGGATAAGAAGATAATTAGTTCGGTCTTAATATTATGTTTTCCTGTAATTTTACTAATAAATATTTTTTGATTATTTTTAATTATATTAATAATAAATTACTGAGTAGACTTCACCTGCAAAAACACATTTTTGATAAAAGAATATCTTCAATTATAGGGTAACCACATTCTTATCATAGTATTCATGTGTGAAATACATTTCCTTTTTTGAAGTTTCTTTCTGAATTTCTGATTTTTCATTATAAACAACAAAACTACAACAAGATAACATTTTAAGACACACTTAACTAAAATGAGTTAGTATTTTAAATTTTATCATTACATTTTTTCATGAAATTTTTATGTATAAGAAAACATATCTTCTATTTCAATAAGAAAAAAAAACATTTAGTATACTGCAAATAAAAATTATATCAATCTATTTATACATATAATAATAAATCATTCTTTATATTCAATATAAATTATCACAACTTTATAATTAAATTTTATACCATTAAGTATATATACATATATATCCAAAAAAATATTTATTGAATCAATTTCAATGTTCATGAATATTTCCAAGATATCTGTATAATATTAACACAATATAATTTACATATAAAAATATTCAGATCTTATACGAACCCTACTTCAGATCCAAATAAATATTTACGATCATATATTATCACAAACCATTTATAATCCATTACTGTTTTGTTTCTGTTAACTATGTTCTTTAATTTTTAGCATTTTCCTCTAAAATGCAATTGAAAGACGATTGTGACCCTCAAATTTAGAAATATATTTGCACTTTAAAGTTGATATCACTGAAATGAATTTGTGTACTAATGCTTAAAACAATTGCAGGATGTACGAGGTTATACTGCAATTAATATGTTATTTAAAGTTAAATATTGAAGTCATTAAAATATTTTCAACTTGCTGATAAATAATGTAAATGCAAACTGTATATTTTAAAATGCAAATTTAAAATTACAGTGCTTAGATTTATTTTCCTCATTGGTCAGCAGGTTGAAAAAATTAAAATTTATAATATAAATTTTAAGGTTTATTTACAAATTAACGTTAATAGACAGCATAAAAATTAAGTAAAAATAAAACAAACTTTGAAAACATTTTCTTATGCTAATAGAATTTTTGTTAATCAAGTAGTTATAATATAATAAGTATTGAAATTCAAAAGCTGAAACTAAATTATTTAACATCTTCCCAGGCATTCCATTCCCAGTTCTGAGGAACAACTAATTCTGTATTTAATATGCAATCTTCATCAACATTACTCGAGTCAGAGTGGTTTTGTTTTGAAGAAATTAATGAAGGAGAAAGTCTTGAATTTGATGTCCGTAATCCTGTTGGGTTAAGCAATATTGTTGAACTTGTGCTTGATCTACTAAGAACACTGTCAAGGGATTGAGATCTGTCTCTTTGTATAGAGGAATAAGGCACATTAGATATACTTTGCAAAAAATGTAAATCCCCTACAGATTTGGATCTACGCTTCTGTTTTTGTAAGCTTCCAATTCTTTGAGTTGCTGGTAATTCAGACCGAGATTTTCTAAGTGTTGCATCCTCTATTGCTTCATCTATTGTGCGTACTCCCACTGCTTTTAATATTATATCCATTTTATTACTATAATCCATATGACCTGACACCTAAATTTGAAAAAAAAAATTTACATAATAAATAATGAAGATACAAATTATCACAAAAATTAGAAATATTTTAATGCCTATTAAGTAATACTAGTAGATACAATATAGCTCTTATCTTGTTTTAATCTTATATTATTAATGATAGTAAAGTACATGAGCATAATAATCATTCTATTTTCAATTATATTAATCAAGTATTAATATCTAAAATCTATGAGAATTACAATATTCTACAAAATTACAAAAGAATATTTTATATATTTATGTTGCATGAAAATTAACTTAAAAAAGTAAGAATTAGCAAGCTTAAATGAAATTATTTTCAAAAATATATGATTAACTGAATTTCTTTTTTTTATGAAAATCCTTAAATATTATTGTTCTAATCAACAGTATATAATTTTTAATAATTAAAGATGTATATAAGTTCTAAATAAAATATTTTAAAACAGTTACCACTCAAAACTCTCAGAATGAAATATTTTCAGTAAACTACAATCATAACATTTTAAACCACCAAGTAAATATTATTATTTAAAAAAATATCTCATAAAATGGTATAAATAAAATAACAGTAAAGTTCTGAAGAATTTTAATTTGGAAAGTTAATGACTGATTCATTTTGTAGATAAATTTTTGTGCTTAATATCACAAAAGTTTTGACTTATTGAAAAAATCCTTAATCAAGGAGTAGAGTATACTTCTAAAGTGCATTACACTTTTTTTAAACTATTTTATTATCATCCTCTATTCAACAAAAATGCAGTTCTTTTATAATGCCCTGCATATGAAGAATCATCAATTCATTCATAGACAAAATGGCTTTAAAGTGCAATTTCATTCATCAATCTCAATATTAATCAATATTATTATTAGGTCAAAATTTTAATTATGAAACTTTTATGGCTTAATACGAATTGTGAGATCAATTTAATAGATCTGAATGCAAAAGCACCAACAAAAAATAATAATGCTTGATTTATCAAATATTTTCTTGTTTTAGGTATTATAACAAGTACTTTAGTTACAAGAGTAATAATTGTTATCCTAACTGTAAATCTATATTTTGTAGTTCAATTCTGTTATTGTTTTGAAATTGACAGGTGTTTATACAATATCAAGATAATTTTTTAATAATCATTTTTTAGTTATCTCCTACTAAACATTGAATTTTATGTTATTTCTACATTCCTGCTTAAATTTCATAGAAAAAATAGGGAATTAATAAATTTAATAATAATTCTTTTAAATTTATATTGAATGTAAATTGAAGGAATATGTCTTTGGATAATCATTTTCTAAATTTTTTATTTCCTTTAAAAATTATAAGAAAAGAGATTATCTGCATATATTTGTGACTTACTTTTAAAAATAAAATACCTTAATATTTTTTGTGTTGATATATCTATTTGTGAATCTAATTTTTCTTTTAATCTGGTATTATGATTATATATTTTTTATTTCCTAGTTAAAAATTATAATGATTACATTACCACTCAGATTACATGTCTACATTAGGTGTTTTTGCTACATTCCAGTAACAATCTCAGATATTTACACACAAACGTAAATCCATTTCATATAATGCATTTTTCTACATGATAAACATTACTTTCTTAGCACAATACATGATACGATTAAATACAATATAAATGGAATTAAAAAAAGCGTATTTAATAAATCTGTAAAAAATTAAGAAACTTTTAAACTTACCACACTACTTAAATCAACATTACACATTCGTCTGTCATCCCACCTGATTGCTTGTAGGCCAGCAATTTTCATCGTAGCTGATGAAGTTCTGTATAAAAATTTTAACAACCAATCTCCCCTATCACAAAAATACATATTAGTATACACAAGTTTATATTTAAAATGAAATACAATAAATCCTTTTTATATAAAAATTTTCTTTATAAGAAATATTAAGGGACTGTTGTTTTTAATTCTGAAATTTTCTTAAATAGGAGATACTTTTATAAGTATACATAACTACAGTAAAATATCTGATAAATCACAAAAATTAATAACTGATTAAAATTTAAAAAATCATTAACAAGTAATTTGAAATACAACAGATGCTCAAAGAATGTTTTAAGCATATTAAATAAACTTTATTTTAAAACATTAAATTTAAATTAATCATAAAACATTATTAAGGAATCAATTAATAACACTGAAATCAGGATTAAGCAAAAATTGAACATGTTACTTTGTTAAAAGTGCATTTTTCACTTTACTGATTGATTTGGTTGATTTTTTTTCTTCTATTGTAACTATGCTCATTTTATACATGATGAAGATTGTAAATTTTAAACAAAAAGTGTTTTTAAAATTTATAAAGTTAATAGACATAACAAACTATAAGCACTCATAATTTTATTTCATTTCTCATGAATTATTTCTGTTACAAACTGCATACTATGGGGTATATTTTCTCATTTATAAGTACCGATTTCAACTTTTGAGAAAAACACATAAGCATTGAAGCATTTTATTTTACTTGCTTATATCATAAAATTTTTTATAAATACATTATTAAAACATACATTAAAACATACATACATTTTTTATAAATACATACATTAAAAAAATAAATACATTATTTAACACTTCATATCCATTGGAATACTGAAAATACTTAGTATGTTAATGTTTGTAACTTATACAGGTGTGCAAAATGTAACAACTTTTTTTCCCATAACTTCAGGAGAAATCAATTGAGAAACATTATTTAAGGCGATAAATGACTCTCTTCAGAGTGGCAATAATTGTCTTCTATTCTATGGAATGGAGAATACTTTGCGGTTTTAGGGATTGATGGATTATACCACACACATATACACTTCATTACAAAACAGCAACAGGTGATGTTTTGATAGAACTCAGCGAGAAATCATCTGAGGAACATGGAATTTAGAAATGAGAGACAACATTGAACACACAGCATTATTAACACATGATTGTTTCTCCAAAAGAAAAACATGCAGATGTTCATTAAACAGAAAAACATTAGTATGATATATATCCTCCCATTACTGCAATGGTTGTTTCACACCATCTCTTCACACTCAACACCAGTTATTCCAACAGTTCTTGAAGTAAGAGTACCTGAACCACAATTAGTTTATTTCAGTTATTGGGTATTCTCCAGTGAATGTAATCATACTGTAATATGTCTTCCCAAACAATACCATATACCTTAAACTGGATTTAAATTAGGGGAGCATATTGCCAATCTATTTGAGAGATATCTTCTCTTTTCAGAGCTGCCCTGAATAGCATGAATCCAGTGTGGCCATGTACTGTCATTCTTTAAAAAGAAATCAGCTCCATTTGTACCTTGGAACAAACACACATCAAGAAGTAAAGGTTCCCTCCTTAAAAATGCAATGTACAGTTATAGAACCTCAGTCGATATGTAGAGCTCAGTTTGACAATTCAGCATAATACCTCCCCAGATGACAACTCCAGTACTCCAATAGCTTGTCCAATTTTGGACCTTGCGCCATAAAACCCGACCAACCAGTACTCCAATAAGTTTCTGTTACTGTGATTAAACCATGTTTTAGCTATTCTCCAAATCAACTGTCATTGAGAATTGCTTATGAAACTAAAACAATTTTCATCTGTAAAGAAAACAACCCCATTGATGAGATATCCAGTTTTGGTACTTCTTGCACTATTTTCAGTAAATGCTTGTGGCCAATTTTAAAAGGAAAAATAAAAAAAAGAAAACATTTACAGACAATGTACCAAAAAAATTTGGATTTTGTATTTAAAATATAAATTCTAAAATATAAAATATATTAATATAAAATATATTCTTTAAAATATAAATTTTAATAAAATAATATTTATATTTTGAAACTTAATCAGAAAGTAACAGTAAATAAAAGTACATACAAAATAAAATGCAAAATTCAAATTTAAATAGAATTCTTTCCAAAATAAGCAATTAATTAATTCTTAAAGATTTAAATAAATTTTTTACATGAAGATTACTAGACTATTAGCTTCTATTGATAAATAATAATCTTTCTATTGATAATAATTGATAAATAATAAAAAGAAAAAAAGCAAACATTTAAAAATAAAAAAATTTTTTAGAATTTTAGTTAATAAATTTAAATTATATATGGACTATCTAAAAAACAATAAAAATTACTTCAAGCTAAAGCTATTTCTCATATCCTGCATTTTTGTAAAATACTATAAGCAAACAAATATTTAAGTATCATGAAGTAATAGCTGAGAGAATTTAACAGCCAGGTAACAAAAGTGATTTATATTTTTATGGTAAACTGGTAAAAAAAAAATTGAGTTACAAACATTATAATTGAATTTGACTTTGCAGATACGATATAATGCAAAATATATTAAAAAATTTATTAAAACAAGAGCTTTACAATAGCAGGGGTCGGAGTACAGAATTTTTTTTTTCAGGACACTATTTTCAAGAAATATCAGGACATTTTTCAGGACATATTTCAATAATTAAAGAAAAACAATGTTACTTTTACTTATTAATTTCTGTTTTATGCATAAAACACATTTTAGAAAGGAATAAACTATTTAATAAATTCTGAGTTTTTTAATTTTTAATACAACAATATGAAAAATAATACAGAAATTTAAACTTTTTATACTGAACATTTTCTGAAAATTAATAAGTTACATGATAAATGCTTTAAATTAACAGTTAATTTATGTATCATTGAATAATGTTGATTTTGAACTGGATGCATTAGCATTTAATTCCAATTATTTAATTTGCACTTTTTTAATACTTTTTTAATAATTTGCACTTTTTTAATTTATCATTCAGCAGCAGACAGCATCATTTGTCCAACTTTCACATCACTCATATTATCATCACTGATAGCACATGCTATTTTTTTAGTTGCATCATCCAAAAGTTTTTGAGATACACACTGATTATCAAGCAAATTTTTCTTTTTTTCCTCAAGTTCATTAATTTTTTTCTAATAGGTGCGATTGTTTAAACTTTTTTTTCACTAGTAACTTCTACATCTTCCTCGTCCTTTCTTTTCTTCTCTAATTCTGTTACATCTTTTGATTTTTCCATATATGATGCATATTCTGCATGAGATTTCTGAATATAATGCATCATTTCTTTGGTATATGGAATGGAGGAAACAGAATTGCCATGCATTCGAATAACATCATGACAAATCCATAAACTTTGAACGGTTAATTCCGATAAAGAAGCTCTCTCCTTTGTCACAACAGAATTGTTAGTTGAAAACCCTCTTTCTGGTTGGGAATTTACATTCAATAACGACA
>JAPDSC010133236.1:0-10519 GCA_026290005.1 Latrodectus geometricus
CATGATTCGTAGACTGCAACTTTAAAATACTCTGACTTATTTAATCTTTCTTTGTGTACGTAAAGATGGCCAAGTTTTTAATAAATTCAAACTCCAAAATATTTTTGTATATGTCACAGAATGAAGTAATTTTTTTTTTTTTTGATAAGAATTAATAGCTAGAAACTATCTCCGGTTAAATTTTTATCCGTAAAGACTATTAAAATATTCTATGACAAAAAAGAATAATTTTCACGATCAATGTTATTTATTGAAATGAGTAATAAAGTATTGGATGATTTGGGAATATACCATACTTTAATATGTATCCTATCAGTAAAATTACAAAATTCACTTTTGCATAAGTATTCATATTCCATTTACATTCCGGCATAACATTCCAAATCCCCTAAAAAAATTTTTGAAGTATATTTAGAAGTTCAAGATCAACAGTTTCGTACTTTCGAGAAATATTCGAAAATTAAGGACAATATATATATTCATTAATAAATCAACAAGTATACCGAAACTATTTTATCTATGTATAAACTTACAAATTCTACGTATAAATTTACAAAACTATGTATAAATTTACAAAAAATAATAAAAAACTGGACTGCTGAATTCTTAAACGAGAATATTTTAATAAAACTTTTATTCGTAAACATAAAGACATTAATGTACATATTTAAGCATTTGCAGCAAAAAATACATATTCTTGGATCAAAATGCTCCATTTGTAACATTGGTTACATGAATTTTCTACAATTATTTTATGTGTCATAGAAGGTGGCAGATTTTTCATGATAAAAATTAAGAACTAGAAACTATTTCTGGGTAAATTTTAATTTATAGAGACTGTTAAAATATTTTATGTCAATGGATAATTTGTTTATAAATGAATTTATTTATATTTATTTATCTATTTTATAAATCAATGTTATTTAAAATACTAAAATAAGTAATAAAGTATTCTAATGCGTTGAGATTAATGTCATACCTTAGTTTATACTCTATCAATGAAATTACAAAGTTTGGCATGAGCCCTAATTAACATTGTAAATTCATTAAAACATGTTGAAATGAATTTAGAAATTTAGGTTATATAAACTTAATTTTGTATTTTCGAGAAATATTCAAAAATCAACAGCATTTTCATTAATAAATTAACAAAAATTCCGAAACTATATTGTCAAACAAGTTTAATTTAAAAACTGGAATGATGAATTCTTAAATGAGAGTATGTTAAGAAATTTTTAGTCATATAAACCGAACAATAGAAATATGTATATTTAAGCATTTATAACAAAAAAAAATACATATTTGTCTCTAAATGCTCAATTTGTAACGTTGGTTAAAATAATTTGTCAGAAAAAGGCTGGAATAATTCAATTTCACCATTAAAGTTTAGACCATTGGTTCTCAATTTTAACAATTTTTAATGTGAGATCATTAACTATTATTAGTGATAAAATGATAACTGAATGCTTATCATTTAGTTCAATAATTAGCAGTTCAACACACGTTTTGGGCGCTGTTATTTCTTGTAATTCGAAATCAACTATAACTGTGTCCTGTTCATCGTTTGTAAAAAAGTGACCGTAAAATCCAATACAAACAAATCAAACTAAAATTACTATTAGTAGAAAGTTAACTTCTATTAAGCTGAAAATATATAATTTATAAAAATTATAGTTTGATAAAATTTAGCCTGCATAACATTGAATAAAATGGGTGGTTCCCTTAATGTAGCAACCAATCAGGTTATGTCAGCACAGCGTGGTAACATCAGTGTCACCATATCTATAAATACATCAATAAAACATGCTTTGTCGGCAAACTATGAAACAAGATGACATAATTGGAATCCGGGTAAACTGCTTGAAAATGAGAAAACTCGAAAGGAATGTAACAATGCCGGTCGCCAAGTGAACAGCATCGTTTACAAATGAGATGTTCGAAATAAGAAAAATTATTTGAGGTCCGGTTTGTTTTGTCTTTTGCGTGAAATGTAACAGAAAAAAATGGAAATCTGCGGTTACGAATATTTTAAAGGTTATGCACTAGGCTGGAAAGAATAATGTGAAAACTTAAAAAATATATTCCTTCTTTACATTTTAATTGTCTTTTAAGCAATATCAATGTATTAACTTGGAACTTTAATTCTTAATCGAAAAATCTTCCAGGATTCAGTATTTAACTTTTTTTGCAGGCCATAACATATTTTTCTTTTTAAGAATAAGTTTTATTAATAAAACTTAATCTTATTTAAGATTAAGTTTTATTAATAAAACTTATCCTAGCAATACTTTGCAAATGAATGGCAAAGGTTTCATTTTTTAAGATTTCTTAAATAAAATGGCAAATCTTTCATAAACTTTTTTATGCCTCTTTAAGTTTTATTAATAAAATTAATTAAGTTTTAAATGAAATTAATAAAGTCTTTATGTTTTATTAATAAAATTAATAAAACTTAAAAAGACAAAAAAAAATTTATGGAAAGCTTTGCCATTTCTTCACTCATATCTCACTGTAACTGTAAATAGTATTTCACCTCTATGTGCAAATCAAGAGATTAAAATAGAAACAAAACTACTTGAAAAATCAAATATGAATTAATTTTTAAGCATTTGAAAGTAGATGTTGCTGTTTATAAAATTAGTAAGCAACAACATGATTTTAAAATTAAAATTTCATTACACATATGCATATTTTCATTCATTAGCAGAAAAAATAATAATGATAAATGTAACAAAATATTTAAGGACTATAATAATTCATTTATTAAACAAAAATATCAAATAGATTTACGCTTTAAAATGATTGCCATTTTTCACGGAATTGTTTTATTCAGAGACAAATATAAACTAGATGCAAATCACTCAATTTGGAAATCTTTCTTTTTCTAAAAAGGTTTTTTAATTTCATATTTTACTTTTCTTATTTTTATGTTTTTAATGTATATTCAATACCGTCTAAATAAAGGTTGCAAAAAATTAAATTATACGACATACATTTTTTCGATGCGTAATTAAATTTACAAAATATTTTAATACAATAATATTGATTTCTTAGTTTGTTGAAACTTATATTATTTTATACACATTATTTTATTTTAAAATATTCCCAACATTTTTCAGAATATTTATTCACAATTTAGATTTTTTTAACTTTCATTCGGATAAGAAAGAATTTCAGATAAATTTGTAGTTGTGTGATATTATGGAATGTGAGAAGTGTAAAACATGTGAAAATATTATATGAATTAAGTTAATTACAAAGTAGAAAATTGAGTTACTCGTATATAAATTATCTTAACCATATAAAAACAAGACAATGTGATTTAATAATAACATTTATAAAATTTAGATCACCAAATGTAATCATTTCTTTAAAAATGCAATATTTTTTCTATTAGGAACCAGCAATTTCCCAATATCTAATAATTTTAATTTTTAAATAATTTTATTTAAAAAATATGAAAATTGTTTCTTATTCGAAAGTATCTTTCAAGATTTTGAATTATTAAGAGCTTTATTTTTTAAGCGTTTGTAAAATATTTACTTTTTAAAATATTTTGATTATTTTTACACTACTTCTATGAAAGTTGGCTAATATTTAAAAAAAAAAACAATTTGGAATGTAACGAAAATCATAATAAAAACTATATAGGAAAAATTCTGCTACAATTTAACTACCTTATGACATAGACATGGATTTTTTATCTGATTTCTATTTCAATGTTTAGTTATAACATAAAAAATTGCCAGTTTATTTATATAAAAAAGTGATGTCAATAAATATTTCTAACTTAAACTCATAATTAAAGATAAAAGCTCTTTATTCAATACCGGCTTTTCTTTTGATAAACCCGTTGTATTTTTTGGCGACATGTTTAAACACGATTAAGCTTTTTGTCCCCCAATCTCAAAACCATCTGCAAAAGCGGTGACACGAAATGCGTAAGCAATTTTAATCAATCACTTTGAAATTCTTTTCCCATTTCGGCAGAAGGACCAGAACGTTCAGATAGTGTCAAGAGAAAAAGCTACTTTGATATACAAGTAAGTGAACGTGTAATTCGAGGAAAAAATATTCTATCAAAGTGTCAATTTTTGATGTCGCAAATTGAATACCTATTAACTGGTGAGTTTGGGGCTGCCAAATTAAAGACCCGAAGCGATGAAAAACCTTGTATTTTGATTGATTGATGTGTAAGGTTTGTGACCCATAACTTGAAAAATTACTCTGTTGAATTTAGAAACTTTTTAAAGAATGTAGATATTGAATGATCGCTTTATAATATTGAAGTAATTTATATTGCAACACAATAATTTATTTTTAAAAATTCCAAACTAATTCTCCAATAAATTACGATTTTTTTGTTGAAAAGAAAAATTAGCAAATTGGCAATTAATTAAGAATTTTAGCAAGCAAGGAATCAATCAACTAAAGTTGCTACCTAAAACCTTGATTGGTGGTACTCAATCAAGGTTTTAGGGTGCAAAATTAAAGTAAAAACTATAGTAATTAATTATTTTTTTGAAGAAATATTAAGTGGTAAATATTTTTTTCTTTGCTCCAAGGAATTACACACAAATAACAACTTTAAAAGCAGAAAAAGAATTACATACTTCTTTCTTGAAGCGAGAAAACTTCCTGAGTGGAAAACTTATATTAATTGCGTGTTATAAGCAACTTTACAGGAAGTTTAAATCAGAGTTAATCATATTTTGTACTAATTGTAAATGCTGTAGCTAAAGCATTGAAACAAAACATAGATTTTATTTTGAGTCAGACAGAGACAGAAGTTTCGGTGGCAGTTTCACTCTACACAATCATTCTCTTTTCAACCTCAGGCAAAAATTTGCTGTACAAACAAGATAAGTATGTTAATCATATAGATTTAAAATTATTTTAATAATGATTCCTAACTAAAAACAGATTTTTCATATCCGAAGAAATCTTAAAATTTTGTAAATCATATCAGAAATTAGAATTCGAAATTCTTGAATTTTTCTTTTTGTTTGCAAATGAAAATTTTGTGTAAATTGGCACAGAGTCCTTAAAAATAGATGTGACAAATAAAATATATTAAAACATTTTTTTTTCCTTTTAAAATAATACCTCTTCTTCATCCGACATGCTTTTTTATGAACCGAATTATGCGCGATGATTATTGCGCATAACGGTTCATGTATTTTGGAATTTCATAAATATAAAAAGGTCAATCACAAAATTGTTCTTCACGGGGATTACAAAATCTTAAGTTACTCAATGGGAAAAAATATTTAAATATTCCTTAAATTTAGTCAACACATTATTTTACTTAAATTTTTAATCTTTTTTATAAATTTTATACTATATTTTTAGGTAGTTTAAATTTTTTTAATTAAAATATTAACAAAAATTCTTTTTATTTATTTTTGTCGAAACTTTTGATTTTGATACTCTACACTATACCCATACATCGCATTTTCTTTCTCTCGAATTTTTTATTCTAGAAGTGCTTTATAAAACGCTTTTGATAAGGATTTCTTATAAGATTAATAATATTTCTTTGCAAAATATATTATTTGAAATAAAATCGAGATTTTAAGCATATTATAAATAAACAATAACAAAAATAGTTAATGCATCCTTGCATTTAATGTTTGATTTTTGTTTATGTACTAAATATTATATTATTGATCTCAAAAACATGTACGCACCTATATAGTAGAATCATATAGTATAAAAAGCTCATTTTTTTTTAAATATAGTTACATATGTTAAATAACTTAAATCATTTCATCCTTATTTAAAGAAAAAAACATCGAAAAGTATAATCAGCAATTAAATGATATATTAAATGCTAAGAAATTCATTATATACAAGATAGAATTAAAAGTTCAAAATTTAATATTAATTTAAAATTCGAATTAAATTTAAAAACATCAGATATGTGCATGATATTTAATGGAATGTGAATAAGTCCATCTTATTACTTAAATATAAGTTAGCATCCATAAAATATGAATAATAAATGAAAATTGCCGCCCATCCTGTCTAGTGGTTAGCGTACGTGACTACAAATTGGTGGGACCTGGGTTCGAATCCTGGCTCGGGCATGGATGTACTTTCTCTCACTCTCTCTTTCTTGTCTTTGTCCTTTCTTTGTGTGTGAAGGGTTGCCTACCCTATAAACGGGTACCTATGGCATGTGTGTACTGAGGAAGTCGGACTCCACACCAAATATGGTTCAGTTGGAAAAGTGGAGCAGCGCACCCCCTATTGCCAGCCTGGCTGGCACACGACAACAATTAAAAATTTATTATTAATTTAAATTTCGAATTAAATTTAAAAACACCAGATATTATATATAAATATATGCACATGCATAATATTTAATAGAATAAATATAAGTCCCTCTTATTACTCAAATATAAGTTAGCATCCTTAAAATATAAATAATAAAAGACCATTAAACCTGGTGGCGTAGTGGTGGAGCTCCGCGTTTCCACGGCACAGGTCACAGTTTGATTATCGGAACGGGCAAAGTCCACAAAGATTTTCTTTCCGTTAATGAGCCAATAAAACTGAATATCAAGCATGCTAGGGAACAAAACACTAGGGGTTCCGTGTTAAGCTAACCATCTAATTAGGACATGTGATTCGCAGCCCAGGGCCATTGGTCACGAAAACAGATATGGACACTGTAGTTGAGGCTGACGAGTCACTGAGTTTAATTTCTTTTTCATAACAAAACATTAAGCTTATTTTAGTACTAGCTTTCCTTTAAACTCTTTTGGGGTAAGCAAATTTAAGCGCTCCCGAGTTAAAGTTGATGATGGTTCCTTAGGAGTGACAAGACTAGAACCTGGAACCTTTTTAGTGATAATAATTCACTAAAAACAATATTTGGTGCAATTGTGTATTGGTGAAAAATGTATTTCTTCATTCCCAATAATAGGAACAACAGCATAGTTAAACAGGTGCTACTGCTAAATTAGCAGAAGGTTGTGTTGCAATGCAAACTTTCAAACTCTTCAATTGAACTCAATGTTTCAAAATAGCTATAATTAGTTTTAATTACTCACTGATTTTTGATTAAAAGAATTATTACGAAATATATTTCTAATCAATGTGTCTTAATTTCCATTGATAAACATATACATTTGCGATTTGAAAAATAGCTTTATTTATTTAGTACTTAACTATGTTCAAAACTATTTTTGTGTGTTCGATAATTTGATATTTTAATTATAGAACTGCTATATATATATATATATATATATATATATATATATATATATATATATATATATATATATATATAAGCGAATCAAATAAAGAGTTGAAAGCGTAGAAATTCTTTTCATTCTTGAAGTTATGTATTGAAATCCGGACTCTTTTCATCCGCATTCTATTGCATTTCCTATTGACTATATACTGAGAAAAACGTAAACACGTACACTCTAATAAACAAAAAAGAATATTTTAAAAATTAAAAAATATGTTTTCTTTCAGAAATTACATAATGGAAATTAGAAAGATGTACGCTATAAATTTATTTTCTATGTTTTCGTGTTTATATGTAGATAACAATTTTATAAGAAGGCAAACACCACACAAACTTCTTTCTTGAAGCGTGTAGTATTCCGGAGAGAAATATTACACATCACAAACAACTTTAAGGTAGCTCAAATGACCATTGATTATAGTTAAAATTCATTATGAATGATGTAAGGAAAATTTCAAAATAAAATATTGAGTTAGTTGGAGACAGTTATCTTGATATAAATTTCACTCCAGTCCGTGTAGATTTTTACAACTCAGCCCTACTCAAATATTTGGTGGACAAACAGAATAAAGAGTTTATTTATATGTACTTCCTTCACTATACGGAGTTATTTGCTCTATTTCAGTTGAATATCATTGTAAAAAAATAGTAAAAGAAGAGTTTTCAAAAGAAAATTGAGTTGTGATTTTCCACTTTTTAATATATAAAAAAGGAAAGCTATAAAAAAAAATCAAGTCTACAAAAAGAATTTAAATGTAATAAAATAATAATATGAAGAATACATAAGAGTGATTTTGAAAATAATCTTTTAAGATGAACCTTTTACTAATGTTTAATCTATGAAAAAGAAAATTATAGACTTAAATATAAGAAATATGGTGAAAAACTGACCAATATCTTTTAATTTATAAAAAATAAAATTGCAAAAAAAATCAATTTTTAAAATATAATTAAATAAGTAAAAAATTGAAGGCCAAAACGTGATGTATTGCATTTTTAAATTGTGCTTTAATTTAATATGGTATCTGATAATAAATTTTGCATTTTTTGCTATTATTATGAGGCAAGTTCAATTCATCGACCTCTAATATTATTATACATTAGTAACATTATATTATATATTTTATAGACACTTATTATTGTTATTAAATATTATTGTATTAGGTGTATAATCAAAACAGAATAAATTTTACATTATAAAAATGAAGTCACTAGAAAAATAATGTTTATATATATTCTTTTCTATCAGTTTTTATTCAATTCCATTTATATTTTTCACATTTAAATTAAGAAGTTATGAGCCCTTATTTCAGAGAAATAGAACAAAATAAAATTAGTTAATTTCGTACAATTATTTGAGTTCTCCAGCATTAATATTTGAAAATTGGAAGTTCAGATTGCTTATTTTCAAAAACAGGAAAAATGAATGAAGAGTGTATATCGACTTACATTTTCTTATCCAGATTTTGATTTACAAATTAGTTTTCTTATCAATATTGTTGCATAGTTTGTGCTGCATAGCTTTCAAATTATGATTTAATCTAATTTACATATTCCAGTTTTATATGTCACGTTTTTTGTCCTTTTGGCAGACAGCAATTAATACTCTCCACAGTTGTTGAACACCTGTAGCTGTTGAAGAATTTAACAATTACCGGAGTTTAAAAATTTTTCCAAACATTTACACTGGATAGCTTTCCATAAAGAATTTTTGAAGTTAGAACATTGCATGTAAGAACAGAAATCTCCCAACCACCCATTTGTTAAATGGACATGCAGAAAACAAAATAATAAAATCTGTCTTCTGCTTTCTCAACTATAATTAAGATCCAAATTTTCAGCTTTGTAAAAAAAAAAAAAGGAAAAAAAAAAAAGCATTTGTTATAAAGATTTAAGTTAATATTTCTCATTCCCTTATGGAAACAAACCCAGAATCAGCTTGAAATTGCAAAAAAGATTAGTCCGTGTTTAAATTTCATTTCAATATTTTTCAGACATACGTTTGAAATTTAAAGCATAGTAGTTTTTATCAATTTATTTGAAATTTTAAACAAAAATCAAAAAGTCATGAGACTCCTTTTGCATGTTTAACAATGGAACAATAATGGTTTTAGGCAAAATAGAAAAATGAAATTTTCCTAATAAATTTTCCTTTTGTTTTTCAAAACAGTAACTTTAAAAGTTGAAGTGTAAAAATTCCTCATAAAATCGCCTGTGATCATTTCGATTTAAAAATATCTTATTTTTTTAAGAAATGCTCGACCATAAAAAAGACTTTCGTTTTAAGTAAATAATTTTAAATTTTATTGAAAGTAAAGAACAATATTTTTCAAATGAGTCCAGTATATATCTAGCATAACCTTGTTACCATATACAGAACAGGTGGCACCTATGGTTTCCTACATATTCGGCGACAATATCATCAATTTATCCTTATTGGGGTATCACCATGAAAACTGTCAAGTTACGGTCAATATAAGTATTTACGGACCATTTTAGTACTCTGATATCCCGACAACAACGCAACCACGCTACATTTGGCAAGAATGGGCAACGCCTCAACCGCGACGAGAAATATGCACTGCGATTTGGGCTGTGGGGGTCAACTATTACAAAGAAAAGGGACTATAAAAGGGTCAAGTCCCGGCTCGAAAAGTCTCTCGCCTCCGTTTTCAATAAAAGAAAAAAAAATCAATGCCGAGTCACTTTATTCATTTTCAAGAAAGACCTCCCTAACCGTCGGAAGTCAAAAGCTGGTCATTTTCTGAAAAGATCTGTAGCTGAAGAGAAAGACAGAGATCCAGCCCCCAACTTTGTGAAGTCATTTCTAGTGTTGCAGTTCTAAAGCCGGCGTTGAAAAGACTCTAAGAACAACTAGTACAGCTGGCTTCTGGGTTCAATCCAACCTCTGGAAAGGCCATCACCAGTACATATTAGGTGACATATTGACCCCCTACTGTTCCATCTGTCCAAGTTGTGTCAAACATACGAGGATTGTCACACTTCAGAAGAGTGGTTTTTTTTTTTGCCCCTGGAAAAATGGAACTTTCCGCCCACCTAACCTTTTCAATCGAAATATAAATCGACACTTGTGAAAATTCCGGTGGAAAATGTTTCCTGTAGCAACGGAAACAGACAAAGAGAAGTTTTTCAATGAAATGCATTGAATCAAGGCGAGTTGGGACATATTATAAATGAGGCGTTTTCTTCGGGAAAAGTTTTCTAGATTTGGAGTGCCATTTGTAAGAATGTGAATAC
>JAPDSC010133236.1:16118-42732 GCA_026290005.1 Latrodectus geometricus
ATATATATATATATATATATATAACCGGAGAAAAACCGTAAGTACCATAAGAATTTTCAGATCGTCCAGAGAAGCAACGTGTATTTTAAAATTCATCCATTAAATTTTAGATAAAATACATAGCTCTGATAAAAGTCACAACATCTAAAAATCTATATATAGAATCATTATTCTATTTGCCGACTAATTTTTTTTTGGGGGGGGGGATTGAACTAAAAAGAGCTTGAAACTTTCATCAAGATATTAATATCTATCTAATTTGAAACGGATTACGTTTCATTTTGAAATTTCAATTAAAATGTTGGTAATTAATTCAAACTGTAATTAGAGATCATTTGATTCAAACTATGTAAAAGCCATGGTTCAATTAATTCAAACTATGTAACAGCATTTTGGAACTATACTCTCATTAAGAATTTAGGCATCTGGTTATTTTTCTCTTTTTTAAATTGTTATTCTATCATAACCCCTGGGAAATAAAAAGAAATGGCATTGGATCCCCATTCTTCCTAAGAGTAATATATTTTGAAAAATAATGGTTATTTCTGTGCTTTGCCAATGTAGCGAACATATTTTCGCTTTTTCAAATACGTCGTCGATTGGACTTCAGTATTTAATATTCTCGTAAGTGCAAATGAGTTTTCATTGTCCACATATTATTCGACTTATTTTTAGCTTTACATTGTAAAGCCTTATTTCGTGGAGTAAACTAACGTTTTGAACACAGTAAATAGTAATAAAAATAGTAAATACCATTATTTTTCCAATATCGTTATTAAATAGTAAATATCATTACTTAGAGAAAATAGAGTTATTTTTCCAAATCCCAATTTTTTTCCGAAAGCTAGATACACGTTTTTCTTTAGAAGCTATGGCTCACAAAATCTGCCAGACCTTAGCTCGCTAGTGTGATATAGTAATATGTATCGCTTCGAAAAACCACATGTTTTAAATTTATTTAAAATCATTACAAAAACCATCACACTGCTTAAATACAATTCACAGAAAAAAACACGCTATTGAAAAAATAGGAACTGGTGTAAAGAGCAATGTTTCAAAACGATTTATTTTTATTTATAAACAACTCAACTTTAAAAAGATTTATAACTAAGTATTCTTTTAGTTTTTTTATCTGATATTAAAATCTAAACATAATTTTGATATATTATATGTTTAGTATGTTTAGAAAAACGTTTTAATAAATGAAGTGACAAAGAAATTACAGAAAAAGTTATTAAAGTATCAAGTTACAAAAACACTCTTTACTTCAAAGTGAACTTACGTTATAACTATTGCTAAATAATTAATGGGAAGATGGATTTATTGATATCAATAGCAGTTTCAATATAGTAATTAATTATGTCATGATGGATTTACAATGTGAAGAAAAAACTTATTGGATCAAGATAAGTAAATTTTTTTTATTGGAATATTAATCTCATCACAATAAAAAAAATAACTAAATTTTATGTTCTATCGAAACTTGCCGAGTTAGCAAACAATTTTGAAAACGCTTTGAAAAATCAAATTATCTGATTTACTGATTACAATGTTTTATAATTATATACAAAGTTCTTGAATCCAATCTTTTTTTATTTATGTTCTGTCTAAAATGTCGGACGTATCAATGTCGATTAATTAGATTTCTTAGAATGGAAAAGATCTGTCATCGTTAAAAGAATCTAATTTGAAATATTATTTACATAAATCTCAGTTATTTTGAATTTGTTTATTTATTTTAGATCCATAATTACTAGATTATTAGAATGTTTAATTTACTTAAGGCCATAACTCTTAAAATGAAGTACTGTTTTTTTAATTTATACAGAATTTGAGAGTTTATAAAATGATTGCTACTTATATTTGTATTTATATAAATGTCTTTCTAGACTTGGAGTGTATTCTAAAAATACATATGGATGTAATTTGAATATTGATTCATTTTTATGCTTTTTTCATTCTTTTGATGTTTAAATACAGAATCATGTACTGGGGAAACAAAACATTAATGATGTTAAAAAAGTTTTTTTTTTTATTTCTAATAGTGGGCACCCTTGTGCTAGTAAGTACATTAGCCCATTTGCCGCAACAAGGCCCGAAACTGCTACTCATTTTATCGTTACCTGGGGGGCACTTGTGAACCAAGTCACGGAGGTACGAGTAGTATTGCCCACGCCACACCACCACAAACCCGTTTATAGGGCGGGCCACATTCATCCATCATCTGAGGAAAGGACAAGAAACACAGAGAGAGAAAGAGAAAGTACATCCATGCCCGATCCAGGATGCGAACCCAAGTCCTCCCCATCCGTAGTCAGTTACGCTAACCACTAGACAGGTTGGGTGGCTGTTGCAAACATAGATTTCACAATTTGCTACTTCTGGGCAGTTGAATTAACCATCGAAAGAGAACCATTTTAGGATAATTTTCCAATCACTGTTTAATTCAATTAGGTGAAAATCTATGCTTTTTCAACAAAATGAAACAAATTTAAAGATAAAAACATTGTTTTCCATAATTAATATAACGATAAACAATCCATACAAGGAATCATGGTAAATAATCGATACATGATAAACAAATACATACCATACAATGAACTCAGGTGTCTTAGTAGTATAATTCCACGCTTCCACAGAACAGGTCTGGGGTTCGATACACGGGTTAATTAAGGTCGTTTCAGCCTTAATGGGTTAATAAAAATGAGAGAGTACCAGTCATTCTTGGGAACTAAACAGTTGGGGTATTGCATTAAGCTGACGTATGCTTTGCACTCCAGGGCCCTAGGTCAAGAAAATAGATATAAATCTTTGTAAGCCTTGTTCCCATAAAGGCTGTCGTGTCACTGAGTTTAGCTTATTAATTCAATATTAAATAGAAATTTTTTACGCAATAGACCAACAATAATAGCACTTAGTAAAAATTTAAGAGCATTTTTCAAATTCTGGGAAGTAGTTTTTAAATTATAAACTGTAAATTTTTAGAACATTTGCATAAGGAGATGCAAAATTTATATTATATTTCTTAAAAATTTAAAACATATTCCTTACCGAGAAAAATAAACATTAATTTCTTTTTCTTTCGTGGTTCTTCAAGATAAAATCAATAAAAAGAAATTAAAATGCGTTTCTCTAGAGCAGTTGTGCTCAACTTTTTATTTTTGTCTCGAAATGCATCGAAACCGTTAAAAGATTTCAAAATTTGGCGTCACAAAGAAAGAAAGTTTAAAAATTGTTTTCTTACCAATGATACATTGCATAAAATAGTTTATGATAGTAATTTTGTATGTAAAATAAAATAATAATATAATATTTACTACAAAAATAACAGTGCATTTATTATGGGATTAATTACGAGGTAATAATAAGAATATTTTTAAAAAGAAATTTGTTTTTTTGATGATAATTTCATTTATATTTGATCGTAAACATGACACACATGGTAAACATGACACAATTTCTAATCTCATATTATCTTCTGCATTTAAATCTCGATCTGTTTTTAATTCTTATTTTGGTTAATAGTGAAAGCCTGAATTCACACAAATAAGATGTAAAAAATTGTAATAATATTTTAAGGCTGATATTTACTATACGCTCACTCTTGCGACTTTTTCAAAAAATCGCCAAAAATCTCGCCATTTTGCACAAGCGTGACTGGAATTGGTCAGAATCCCTCATCGTGATTGATCGGAATGGGTTGGGTTGTCAGAAAATGTTATTTATCGCCAAATATGGAAAAATTGTACCATTAGTGACTGTACAGTAAATCTCAGCCATTCTTTATTCAAAGTTATTTCACGCTTGAAATTTTTTCACGTGGGAAAAATATTTCACTTTATGACAGATCAGTGTTATCGAAAATATTAACAGTTTATATTTGTAAAAAATAGGTTTTAACTTTAAAAAACAAGTGTTTTCTTACAATGTATTTTATTTTAATTTAAAGAAAGTTTATTCGCAACAAAGAAAATTTTTTTTACTAGATACATTTTTAAAATTTGGGGGCATACCAAATTGCCGTGGCATAGTGATTGAGAATCCCTGCTCTAGAATTTCGACGGAGTTACTTTTTAAGTTTCTACATTTGTATTTTATTTGTTCAGTAATAGAAAAGGAGTGGAATACTGGGTTATTTTGAAGTAAAAAATGTTTTTTTTTTCTTTTAGGGTCAAACTGTGTCTGTTGCAGAACATAAATATTTTATCCATAAGACACTTCGATAAAATTTACTGCGCGGTCGCTCTTGGCGAATTTTTAAAAAATCACCAACCTCGCCAATTTGCACAAGCGAGGTCTGTAAATAAACAGAATATACCATTTTTCATGGGTCGGTTCCCATTTTGTCAGTATACCCCATTTTTCATTGGTCAAAATTCGTCATCTGTAATTGGTAAGAATTGGTTGCGTTGCCAGAAAATGTTATTTATCACCAACTTTGGAAAATCGCGCCAAGAGCGACCGTACAGTAAATCTGAGCTGGTTGCCCTCATTGCGAACCCAGGAAACCTATGATGCAAGACTAAGGTGGTCCAAAGAATTTTCGGCTTAAAATATACTTTTGATTACTTTAATAGTTCCCTTTACAGTTAACCAAAGTTTTAATTTTAATAATACTTTTGTTCTCTTTTTCTATTAAAAATAAATAGGAAAAAAAGGAGGGTTAAAGAAAATAATGTTAATTTTAAAACAGCAAAGCTTAAATTAAATCTTTAAGATTAAATGAAGTTAACACATAATTAGAGAAAATTATTTTTAAATGATCTGTGGCTATTTTTTCTTTCTATATAATTATATATACATGTGTGTATTAGCTTTGAAAGACTTAGTTTAGTAAACTTTTAATATTTATAAAGAACTTTCTTAGCAATTATTTTAATGATAAATACTAAAAAGTGGATTTCTTTGATCACTAAGAAATACCTGCACGATAATATATGATTCAAATTTTGATATTCTAATTTTTCAATATGAGTATAAAGTCGTTTTTTTCTAGGTTATGAGTCCCTATACATTGGAGCGTACTTTTAAAAGTCTGTATTTTAATCGAAATCATTAAATATATAATATCTAAATGAGAGTGATTTAGTCTGAAACAACATAAATTAAGATAAATAGTTTTTTAATTTTAAAAATTTAATACGAAATTTTAAAATGTTGTATTTAGCAGTTGCAAATTAACTTATCAATAAAAAATATATATAAGCAGATAGAATATTGTGAGAGATTATGTATATTCAAGTGATATTCACTTCTTAAAAATAATTTAGAATTTTTAATTCTTAAGTAATTAAGAATTTTTAACTCTAGAATTTTTAGAGTTCTGTTCAATTTTATCATAAAATTAGTCATATTTCTCAAAGTAAAACAGAATGTTTTCTTGCAGAATATAAAAAATTAAATTTTTCAAAAAAAATTCAATTAAAAATTTTATATAACTTCTTTGACATGGAGTTAGCAATTTTTAAGAAAAATACGTCGTCAGTAGTCTTGTAGTTTTCTTTAAAAAAGCGGCGTTCAATTTCAATTTTATATTAATTTTTAGAATTAATAAAAGAACAGATATACGAAGGTAGTGCATTTAAGGTAAATTAATAAGCAGAATTAAAAAATATTTTTTTAGGAAATTTTAATCATAAATACTGAAAAAGAAAATATTTGAGATTTATTATATGAACGTTATGGAATAAATGGGAGGAAAATACCTGAAATAAATTTTAAAAAATTGCCACCATAATTTATTTTCACCTCGTTACATCGCTTAACAACACAAAGGGATTATCATCACATCCCGGATGTGTTGAAAATCCAACCACATAATAGAAGAGATGAAGTTTCCCACACCTGATTTCAATCTTAATAAAGTTTCCATCCGTCCGTCCGTCTTTTTTTTTTTTTTTTTTTTTCATAACTTTGGTATTCGAAATATTGTCGGATTAGGCAGAGAAAAAAGTAAAGAATGAAATAATAGAACAAAAAACAGACCAATTGGTGAACGCCCAACATTGTATTTACGGTACACCACCTTAAATCAGAACAACATACCTGAAGCAATAAAAATATAAAAAGAAGCATGAAGGAAAAAATTGGATACTGATTGAAATGAAATTGATGGTTGTGAGCTTGAAATTCACTGGGCGGTGAAAAAATTACCCAAAAGAATAAAGCGAAACTGCCAAAACCTATATTTATTTAGAAAAACCATCGAAATTTACGTATAAGCCAGCAAAACGTCCGCATCATTTTCGTAAATGTTTCTTTACCAAAAAGCACCTGCTGTATTGCCATCAGTGGTTGTTAATAATAGGGGACTAAGCCTTTATAAGGATAGAGAATGGCGGGAAATCTTTTTGTACACCCACCAGGCATCATTTAGTTTTTATTTTATCGGGAAAGGAATTTTTCGTTTTTAAACACAGGTTTTGTTGGATGAATTTAATGATGATCGCAATTGGCTGGGATGCTTTTCGACGCTTAAAATGATGCGGTGATTACGTCGGTGTAATTTAGCAGTCGTGCTAATATTGAAGGTGGTGTACGGAACTCACTACAGCTGAATCTGAGCTGACGTCACGAAGTCATGTGGCTGAACTTTAAAATAGACGCATCAAGCAGGTTGAGGTGTTATTTGTTTTTAAACCAGCCGCAGACATTGACGTAAACTTGATACATTGTTCCATCTTGTTTAGTTCATTTCATTATGTAGTATGATTAAATAAAGAAGAAGCAGGGAATATAGAGTTAACCACGTTTGAACCCGAACTGATGTCACGTTGTAACTAGCTACGTTCTAAAATAAACGCATGCGCAAATCAGACAGGTTAAGGTATTATCTGTTTCCTAAATGCGAGTAAACAATAATGTAAACCTAATGCTTAATTTCTTACAGTATGGTTAATCTTGTAAGCATTTCATAATTCAATAAATAATATGATTCAAATAGAAATGAAAGACATAATTTCCCACATTCGAATTCAAACAGCCATCACGTTGCAATGTGGAAGTTCTAAAACACGTCTGAACCCGAACTGATGTCACGTTGTAACTAGCTATGTTCTAAAATAAACGCATGCGCAAATCAGACAGGTTAAGGCACTATCTGTTTTCAAAATACGAGCAAACAATGATGTAAACCTGATGCTTAATTTCTTACAGTATGGTTAACCTTGTAAGCATTTCATAATTCAATAAATAATATGATTAAATAAAACATAGAAATGAAATATGTAATTCCCCATATTCAAATTCAAACAGCCATCACACTGCAACGTGGAAGTTCTAAAATAAACGCATGCGCAAATTAAAAGTATCAGCAAACAATGATGTAAATCTGATACTTAATTTTTTACAGTATCACTCATCATTTCATTATTCATTAAATAATATGATTAAATAAGACATAGAATTCCATGCATCCGAATCCAAACAAATATCGCATTGCAATGTGGTCAAGTTCTAAAATGACCGCATGCACGAATCAGACAAGTTGAAATATTTTCTGTTTTCAAAGTATTAGCAAACAATGATGTAAATCTGATACCTAATTACTTACAGTATCACTTATCATTTCATTAAATAATATGATTAAGTAAAACATAGAATTCTACACATTCGAATCCAAACAAGCATTGCATTGCAACTTGGCTAACTTCTAAAATGAGCGCATGCGCGAATCAGACTGGTTGAGGTATTATCAATTTTCAAAGAATGAATAAATATTGATGTGTGTGCAAACTAGATATATAATTTCATCTAATCTGTTTTATTGCTTATTCACTTCGTCTTGCAATGTGTAATCTGATTAAGTATAAAAAATAAATATGATTAAATAAATGTGTAATAGGATTCGATGAAATTATATTTCAAAAATTATAAAAATAAATCTAAACACAAACAAATATTGCATATAATAGCTTAATGAAAAAAATAATCAATCTCTAAAATCAACAATAATATATAATTTAACATATTCCCGGTAGTTCCTTTTCAAAAAAAAAAAAAAAAAAAAAAAAAAAATGAAGTTAGAAGCCTAATTGAAAATTTGGCGAAGGAGCTTGGCGTAAATTTATTTCGCCATACTTAATTTACATATATATACAGATCCCTATGATACTTCATCTGTTCGAAATTTGATAATAATTATAATAGCCTCATTTATATTTCTATATTTTTCTAAGAAATTATTTTTTATTTTGTCTTACTTGATATAATGAGGAATGAAAAATAAATAAACACATAATTAGAAAGTTCAAATATTTTGACATTATTTTATTTTGTGACTGAAATATATCACTTGAGTAGTTGGATTTTTGCCAATCGCAATTAAATTTTTAAAAATAAAGAAAAACATTTTAACGAACTAGTTATGAAATTAATTTTAACCAGGCCAGCAGTCATATTTTTTTATTTTATTAAATAATAATATGGTGTCTTGGTAAACAGAGTCCATTTCTTAGTTTTTAAATTTCTCGGCTAAGAAAATTTTTGTGTAATTATACATATCAAAATTTAATATAAACATAAATAAACTCTAGTTGAATGAAATGGCTTCTTTTTCCTAATATTTTTTATCAAACAGAATTTGCTTGCTTTGTAATAATCAAGCTCAAAAAGAAAATCCAATATTCAAGGGTAAATATGTTTTATTGCAAATAATGATTTCCTAGCTAACTAATATATGTAGTTACTGATAAAGTTAACTAATAAATAAATGAATTATTTTTTAAATCTAAGCATACTACAATTTGCATGGTATAGTAGTAGTGATTTTAAGAAAAGTTGCATTGTAAATTTCACTAATCTTTGATAAAGCATGTGTCTGGTTTAATTATTGTCGTGTACTACATTTCAATAAAAAATTTTGAATTGTGAACTACTTTATATTCACAATTTATATTTGTTAACCATTCATTATCATAATGAATTTTGAATTATTAAGTTTTTCTAAGCAAAAGAATTTGTATAAGTTTGGGGATATTTTCGCATCTAAAATTATATTTGTATTTTTTAAATCTAAAGATAATACTTGTTTATAATAGCTATTATAAAAAATACAGTGTTGAAAAGTATTTAGTAGTATGTTAAATATTTTTCATATATAGCTATTTTAAATATCTCTAACTACGTAAATAGATATCGCTTTTCTATGAAATACTTTTGTAGAAATTTTTTTATGAAGATATTTCGAATTATAGAAATAATTCATATTTTCTTTTTTTAAAGCGCTCCTAATTTCATTCTTTGATTATGTTTCTTTGGAACACATATAGAAAAACATTATACTTATTATATGTTATTTTCTATGGAAATGTCGAAAGGGTATTATTTATTAAATTGGGCTTATGAGAGACATTGGATTTCTATAAATAAGAAATATCTTTATCACCTAAATATAAATAAACTTTACTATTTAAAAGATATGAAAAAATTATCATTATTTCATATTATAAGCAGATTGTTAATGAATTAACACTGTCATTGAGTAAATCAGGTTAAAAATGAAGAACGATAGACAGATTTCAGCATTCTAAAAATGTTTCATCTATCACATTTAAATTTAAATTAGTTGGTATATCCTAATTAATTTATACTTTAACAAGTGCCGTATCTCAAATTACTCAAATTTCAATAAAACGCGTATCCGAAATAACTCATATTTCAACAAATTTTTAAATGATGCTTTGTAGAATATAGAATAAGGGATGCTGATGATACAGGCTGCAATTTTCAATTGATTGGAGTTAATAATCAATATTCCCGAAAATAAATTTTTAAAATATTTTTTACAATTCTTATTTTTAACCAGAGCAATGATCATTCACTTATTTTGTTATAATAAGTATTTATAAAATTCCCTCAATTTCATTCGATTAGATTACCTATGATACAAGTATTACTGAATCCATTATAAGGCCTAAACAATGTATATATAGATAATAAGTTTACTATATTTGAAGAAGCTTATATTTATAAAAAATTCGGATCCTTTTGGAAAATTACCGCTATACATCTGTCGATAGTTTATGCCTTTCTTGATAAAATTTAGTATTGGATGCAAACCAAATTTTGACAAACAAAACAATAATTAATTAATAAGAATGTAGATTCTAATTGATAAATTCGTTAAAATTTTTACGAACTGAAGAATTATAAGAATGTTACAATCCTTTTAATTCTTATAGCATTTAAATAAAAGATGGAGAATTTTCAAAGCTTAAAATATTAATCGAGGAATTAAAAGATAAACAATGCGATTTAATGCAATATATATTGAAAAATGTTAAATTTACCCTTAAAATTATGCTGTTATATATATCTTAAAATATTTTCTTAATATATACTCTTTGAATTGGGTTGTTCGGAAAGTCATTTTATTTTTCCACCTGAATTAATTTTTTGTTAGAGTAAACCAACCATTTTATAAGTATGAAATCATGCTACAATCAGAAAGATAGTAAAAGGTATTGGACTAGAATTGACAATATATAATTCCATATAATATTCATTCGTTATACGTTTTTTCATTTTCATATAAAACTAAATTACTATCCGAACAACCTAATAAATTTATGCACTGTTATTTTTTCTGTTTAATGTTTAGTCAAATATCATTTATTTTATGTTTAAGTAAATATGAGGCTTAGTAAATATACTGGAAATTCGTATTTTTATTAATCAAAGAGTTTACGTGTACAATTTTATGAAAAAGACAGTTAAAAGAATCTGATTCGTAAATTTTAATTACATTATCTAAAATCTTAAAGAAGCCCTTGGCGTTGATTACTTAGTGACATTTTGCACCAATTAAAAATAAGAACACAATCATGTACACAATAACTTTTAAATTAATGACAAATTGGCTTAATTTCAGACTCAAAAAGTGAAAGAAAAATTATTAACAGTTAACTAGCATTTTTGTTGTTGTTTTTACTAATGACACTTGGCAAAGCCAAACCCGCCAGTCAGAGACTAGGCGAATGACGTCAGAGAGAGAGCGTCTTTCGTTTTTGAATAGAGCACCCTCATACGAAGGTGGAAGTACGACCTTTGGCTCATAGATGGCAGCACCACCTGAATCTTCCAATTTAGAGATTGAAACCAGAGAAGACCCAAAGCCTGGCTCCAACCACCCCCAGAGGTATTAATTTGGGATGTGAACATGGAGGACATTGCAACCTGACATATTTTACATGCCTCAATCACCATTAGTGAACACGACAGATCTTCGGCTAAGCCGGGATTTGAACTTACCACCTTTTGGTAACGATAACGATGCCCTAACCAACAGGCCACCACTGGCATTTTTCATAGCGCTTATGCAAATTCTATAATATTGCTACTTAATGTTCATCCTTATTTGTGACAAAAATGCTGGTTATCCAGTTATCAGTCGTTTATAATTATCTGATAAGCCAGAATTGATGATAATTTCACTGTCTAAATACTAGTTAGTTTGACAAAGTAATTTGTTCATTTGACGAAATTTATGAAACTGAGAATATATCAAATTACAAAATGATTAAATAATATATATCAATGAATTTAAAAGTACTTAAACATACTTCAAGTTTCTTTATTCCAATACAAATTTTTAAAATAAATTTTTGGTTTGACAACAAAATTTATTGCTAAAGCTTAAAAAAAATTTGCATAGATGCATATGAATTTATATCTCAATCATATTTTTTTTATCCCATAGCAAACGTGATTCTTTTTTTCACGAACCTTTTAAACTATTCCATTCTTTTTTTTTTTAACTTTTTCGTTCTTGTTCAAATTCCATTTATATGAAAGCACTTTATAATATTTTAGTTAAAGACTATTAAATTCAAGAAATACCAAGATAAAATATAAAATTATACTACAGAGTATTCCTTTAGTATACAATTTACTTTATTTATTTTAAATTCATTATTAATTTGATTTTTTTATAATTTAAACACAGCATTTAAATTAAGTTTTAAGAACTCATTTCGAATTACAGATCACTTCTAAAATTAGCAGGTGTCTCATTTGCTTTTGTTGGAATATTGAAACCCACTCATTACATAAATTATTTTCATTACTTTAGGAACAGATTCATTCCTGGCAAAAGTGTTTTGCTATCTCATCAATAACACTTTTACTGCTTTGTTCAACGGGAACATCCCGTTCGGTTAATGAACACCATTTCCCACACTGGCTCTTTGCGATTACGGTTACAAAATTGTCTTCTGCGCTGGTGTGGGATTAAATTATTCCTGTTTGATTATAAGGTAGTAAATCTCGGGCACGCCCGTTTCATCTAGCCGAAAATTGCCTGGATAAAGTGTCCAGTTAGTTTGTACAAGAAAAAGGGGAAAAAAAGGTTATTTTTTAATTTTCTACATAATCTACCGTTGACAGTTGCTGAAATAGATAAATAGGTAAAGGTGGGAAATTTGCTGAAATTTCGGGCCACACCTCCATAGTCAATTGTTCTCCATTTTCTTTTTCGAAGCACTCAACTACAGTTGCTTCTATTTGAGTAACAATCTTAGGATTCTAATTTCGAACAATATTAATCGCTTAACTATAATAGCTCCTACTCATAGCCCAATTTAAGAAAATATTTTCGGAATAAGATTTAATAAGAGATACGTATATAAGAGCTTTGTATTGCATTGTATAATCAAAGCATGTGGAATTTATTATTGACTTTATTGTACTAAAATCGATTTTTTCAGAAGTAATTTTCTGGTTTGTTCTCTGCCTGTTATATAGCCTGTAAAATCTAACGTCTTTTCTCCAGAAGAGAAGAATACCAACTCGTGTTTCAACCTCGTCCCTTGATTTTTTTCAGAAGTAATTTTCTGGTTGGTTTTCTGTGTGTTACACAGCCAATAAAATCTAACGTCCTTTTTCCAGGAACGAAGAATTGATGACATTAGTGTGATGTCATATCCACAACTGTTTCCAAACAAATAAATGTAAACATTTGTTTAATATTGTATTTAAGAGTGCCTTCTTGACAAACTTGGAGATTTTTGTTTGGCTATCGATTTTATTGGTGATTTTTGTTGGCACAGAACAATAAATTGTTCTGTTGCAACCAGAATACGATTGGATTTTGCCCAGCTTGGTGATTAACTGTGACTACAATTTGGCGAGAATCAAAGGTTAAGTAAACAAAAGGTTAAAAGTTTTCGCAAACACGTTATCCTTAAATAATGAATATCAATTTAAAAATCTATCACCGAAGTCTATGGCAGTTTCAATGATAAATGGCGCTTAACAGCAAATGTTTGGAAACAATTGCTGGATATGACGTCACAACCTACTCATGTTTCGACGGTTTTTTCGGAAGTAATTTTCTGGTTGGTTCTCTGCGTGTTATACAGCCTATAAAACCTAAAGTCCTTTTTCCACGAGAGAAGAATACCAACTCGCGTTTCGACCTCGTCACTTCATTTTTTCAGAGAGTAATTTTCTGGTTGGTTCTCTGCGTGTTATACAGCCTATAAAATAAAACGTCCTTTCTCCAAGAGCGAAGAATACCAGCTCATGTTTCGACCTCGTCATTTCATTTTTCAGAATTAATTTTCCGGTTGGTTCTCTGCATGTTTATAGCCTGTGAAATCTAACGTCTTTTTTCCGGGAGTGAAGAGTACCAGCTCGTGTTTCGACCTCGTCACTTGACTAAGACTCAAAATTAGGACATGATTGGATGTGCTTAGATATTTACATAGACAGAAATATACAACTAAAAATGCATCGCAATATCAAACATACTGATGATTTAATGATTAATTCTATAACTCAGTAGTTTATGGACTCGAGTCTTAGTTCTGCCATGAATTTTTCAAGGGCTTATAATTTTTTTAAGAGCTAATTCTAGCTTGAATTAGCTATCATATTTTAAATGTAAACCTAGAATAGCAAATTAAAATTGAAATAATATTGGATCAGCTACTAAAATGCTATTGGACATTTTTAAGATTACACAAAAGTAAGGCAGTTATAATAGAACTCGAAAATATGAAATAAACCTACTTTATTGTAATAAATGATATTCATTATATTTTATGAAATAAAGTACAATGAATGCACAATTATTTATTTTTAAAATAATTATTTTAAACACGAACATTTGGGCATGTTTGACAGAAATAATTCAATACCAATAGTTGTTTTGGGGGCTGTTTTAAAAAAAACTTTGCTTTCAAATTAAGCTTGTATCAAAATCCGTAACTAAATTTAAGATAAATTAAGTAATTTGCTTAATTTGAAAAATTTTTACTAACTTTCTTGATTGAATTTATAAATTTTTGAGCTCTAGCTAAAAATGTGCAATATTTATTTTCTAAGGAAAATGCTGAGTCCGAAAGGACTTGAATTCGATACTTGGTGCAGCTAAAGACAATCGCTTGGAGAGAGCTGGTATGGGAAGACTTGAAAACGAAATGTTATAAAAAAGAGTTCATCTTTTATAACAGAATTGAAAACTAAGAAGTAATTGGCTACAATCAGATTATTGTGGATTATCATAATACGCTTTTGCTTTCAGGAGCAATAGGTTCGATACCTTGACCACCTGAAAGTCGTTATGCTGAAGGGACTATTTCAATTGAAATTTTTATAGGGTTGAATAACGCTCTGTTCTAGTGAATTGAAGGGGAGATTGCTGCTCTGGTGTCGACCTTGTCACTTGATCACTGTTTCATGATACGAAACAGTTGGCTGTATTTAGCTTTTTTAGATGTCAGAAATAAGCAGTTAAATACGAAATTAATAAAGTAAATAATTCGAACATATTTTATAAAACAACATTTAAATAATAATATTATTTGTATAAAAGCATAACAGTATAACAGCATAAACAAATAACATAAACAGCATAAACAAAATAATTTTTAAAAATATTTTCTAATGGAATAACCAATAACAAAATTTAGTATTCCTTGCCAAGTTTTAAATTAATTTAAGTTTTTGTAGAAATGTGATAAGACAGCAAAAATTTACTTTTCATACAAATTTCCAATCTTATAATTTAAGCAATTATTTAAAGTTATCAAAAATACGAGTATAGCTTCCGATAATAACATGATGTTATATTTTAAAATTATTACATTTATAATAATTATATTCTTTGAATTAAATTAGCAACTCAATCTCTAATTAGGAGCAATTTGTTGTTAAATATTATACAGATATAGCGCATATAACTAACCCACTGAGCTTAAAAATTGGGAAACTCTAAAGTTCATATTTAACAAACAATTGCCTGTTTCTAATTTAGCTTTAGAAACTGATTTGCGATGCTCTGTAGGGCAATAAAATACGAGGAATGCGCATGACGTCAAAATCCATTAAAGGCCCTCAGCAAGGGTCCTCGTAAAGGTGTCCCAAACGGTAATATATACTCGTCATTTCCAGGCTTTAAAATGAAAAGCTGGGAATTAAATCTACGACGAGCGAAATCATTCAGTGGTACATTTTTTTTTTCTTTTTTTTTTCTTCTGCAAGACACCTCGCTGAATGGAACAGGGAACTGTAACATGTATTTTAACGCGTCACCTGGCGGAATCAGTGTGAAATTACACGATGCACTCACCGAGTGGTACATTGCTGTTTTTAGAGGGGGTGGAGCTGAATTGCTGCGAAAAAGCAATCTTGTTCCGCCGTTACGGTTGTCGTTAGATTCTGATTTAGAATCAATGTTTGAATTGGTTTGGCCTCCAACCTTCGCCGACCGGGCAATTTTCTGTAATTTCTTTCCATTGTAGGCCAACCGTAAAACTTGACTTGCTACTTAAGTACCCCCGTGTCCAGGGGTGGAGGCACTTAACAGAAAAAATGTAAATTGTTTCTGCTTTGCGAAACCAATCCGCGAAAGCTTTCGTTTTTTATGTACCCAAGGGACGGAGGTGTAAAAAAATTAAGATAAGAATTGTGAAATACTAAGCAAATCTTCAAATGCTTGGAGAGACAATTTAAATGACACCTTTGAAAAATTCAATTCTTAAATACAACATAAAAAATGAAAATTTCAGCAATCTTCTCATTTCCTCTCTCAATCGCAATTTTAATAATTGTTATTGAGATTTTATGGCTGTATTATAAATTTCCGCTTTTTGATTTCTTTCATTTTTAGGAAACAAATACCACTTGTACTTAGATGGAGGTATTTTGTATTACTATTATAATTCTAAAATATTCTTAATATTAGGTTGGGGGGAAAAGTAATCCATTATTTTTTCGGTAGACGTCTGTAGCGATCGATATCTCGTCAGGTATATATCAAACAATTTCAGATTTATGCTCGTTGGAAAGGTGACATTTGACATTAAAATATCCTCTTGCTGTTTTTTATTTGATTAATTCAGTTACGAGTACAAGGTTTTAAAAATGGAAGACAACAAACAGAAAATTCGATACATTTTCGTTTTTCTCTTGTAACGGTGAAAAAGATAGCCGGGTGGCTAAAATTGTGAAAGTTGTTTATCGTCTTATATAAGACTGTAACGACCAGTTACGTACAATTTTTGTTGTGTCGATTCTGTCCGGGTATTTATGATGTTAGAGATGCACCTCGCATGTGGATACAGCATCGCCGAAAATGTCTATAAAATATCAAAAATGATCGAAGTTAACCGTATGTCTGCAGTCGTAACGCGCAAGACCTAGAAATCTACATGAAAGCTGTTTTAAACCTTTTTACATAGTGTATCCAAAAGAAGTTACATAAAGTTCACTTAAAAATAATGGATTTCTTTTTCCCCAAACTAATATTATTTTATATAATAATTTTACTAAGAGATAGTTCTCATATCTAATGCAAAAGATAACAAAATTAACAGAATAAATTTAACAAATTCATCTTTACATTTTTCCAGGGCTAAATTGTTGAAAAAGCCACAATGCTAAATGGGTAGTAGTTTCAGGCCTTGTTATGGTAAAGGGTTAATCACCCAGTGCCTGCCATTAGAAAAAAAGGTGTAACTATGTATTTTAAAAAATAATGAATTAATTACATTTTATCTTGCTTTTTTTTAAATTTATTTTAATCGAAAATTTCAGAAATTTCCTAAGAAAACAAATAATTCCTAGAAAAAAAAAAAAAAAAAAAAAAAAGAAATGATATATCTATCTAGCGTGTGATATGGTTATATTTTTAAGAGTTATGTCTAGTTAAAGCCTATGCAATACAAACTAAGTAAAAAGACTTAAAATAAAAAGATAAAATGGTTGTAAAAATTAATGTTAAAATACTTTGTTATGAAAAACTGTACCCAAAAAAAATCACAGATAAGAATTCAATTTTAAACCATATTTTTAAAATTTCTAAAAGAAAATTGCAAAAATATATTCTAAGAAAATAGTCTTAATTTAAATTCATATAACTAACTGACAAACTAAATTTATTTAATTTAAATTGAGTTTCATATATAAATAAATTCTAAATATCTTATTTTCAAAGAAAGATAAGTTCTCTAAAGCGATTTTATAAAAATTGTATTTCAATAATTCTTAATATACTTTAATTTCAGTGATAATGTAATTTTGTGTGTAAATTAATTCTGCATGTACTAATATTGGAAAAGTCAAAGTGGCTTGCAGAGTAATTTAGAGATCAGTGTAGAAATCTATTGCAGTGTGATATAACATTCTGAAATATTGCAATTTTTGGAATACCGTTTTCTGTAACTTTTAGCATATCGTTCCTACTATTGTTCATTTTTAGTATTAAAAGCAGCTGTTACTTAATTTTTTTTCTATTTTATCATTGATAACTAACCACTTTTACATTCATTTTTCCATCCTTCTTTTTATTTCAACTTGATCTTGTGTCAAAACCATTAAATTATTAGGTTGGGGAAAAAGTAATCCATTATTTTTTCGGTAGACGTCTGTAGTGATCGATATCTCGTCAGGTATATATCAAACAATTTCAGATTTATGCTCGTTGGAAAGGTGACATTTGACACTAAAATATCCTCTTGCGGTTTTTTGTTTGATTAATTCAGTTACGAGTACAAGGTTTTAAAAATGGAAGAGAACAAACAGAAAATTCGATACATTTTCGTTTTTCTCTTGTAACAGCGAAAAAGATAGCCGGGTGGCTAAAATTGTGAAAGGTGTTTATCGTCCTATATAAGACTGTAACAACCAGTTACGTACAATTTTTGTTTCGTCGATTCCGTTCGGGTATATTTGATGTTAGAGATGCACCTCGCATGTGGATACAGCATCGTCGAAAATGTCTATAAAATATCAAAAATGATCGAAGTGAACCGCATGTCAGCAATCGTAACGCGCAAGACCTAAAAATCGACATGAAAGCTGTTTTAAACCTTTTTACAAAGTGAATCCAAAAGAAGTTACATAAAGTTCACATAAAAATAATGGATTTCTTTTTCCCCAGCCTAATATGTGATGACAAAGAGATTGAAAACCATATTTCCTTTTTGAAATTAATTTCATATTTATTTCTTTATAATATAATGACAAAAAGAATGAACTGCTAATTTAATTTTTGATATTATATATTTAATTTTTGTTGTTGATTCTCTTATTGAATGTTGGAAAGTAATTAATTCATGATTTTCATTATTATTTAGCGAAAGAATGTTAAATAATTTAAGGAAAAAATATCAAAGAGCACTTATTTAATCACAGTAAAATAGATGTAAGAAAGAAAAACTATTTTTTTTAAAAAAAATTTGTATATTTCTCTGAATTTTCAAAAATATGCGCTTATTAAAAAAGTTGTGAAAATCAAATTTTACAAACTCATTTTTGCGTGTTTATATAATATAGATTGTATGACAAATTAAAAGGACACACCTACTATTTTTTTTGAATATAATATTAAATAATATATATGATCCAGTGTAGATATAGCTATACAGCTTCAGATAACACAAACCCAATAACAATTTGATCACTGTATAATTACTTCGAAGCAGTTGCTGATGGAATTTTTGGGTGGAAAGATATTTTTTCTATGACAAATGCTTAAATGTGAAATTATACACCATAAATAATTAAATTGTGTTAGTACGAAAAAATCAGGTTATTACGATCACAATTTTAGAATATTTTCTACTTAAAATAATTATAATTCTTATGTTAGTAAAAATTAGTATACTTTTTATGTTTGTTAAATAGTTTCTTTTAATTAAATTATTTGAATAATATTTTATATTTTTTAACTAAATATAAAAAATAACAGCAAAATAAAATAATTTTAGAAATAATTTATGTGGCATAATATAGGTTAGATAAAGGAAAAATCGAATTATTAGGTGATTTTCAACTGGTACAGTTCTGTTTGTTTATTAACATATTAATTACATTTACTAAAATTATGAAGTAATGGCATTTTACAATTATTTTTGTGGTTATATAAGTTTATTTTTTCAACATCATAAAATTTATATATTTTGGTAAACACCTCAAGTTTGCCCATCCTGTCCAATGGTCAGCGTACCTGACTGCTGGATGGGCTCTTGTGTACTGAGGAAGTCGGACTCCACACCAAATAACGGTTCAGTTGGAAAAGTGGAGCAGCGCACCCCATACTGCCAGCCTAGTTAGTACAAGACAACAACAACATCTTAAGTGTTGTATTTTTTGTTCATTAATATAACTAGCACATATATAAGTGTCGATTTAGATTATATATTCCCGTGTGAAGCAATGTCCAGTTAGGTTGTCAACCTAATATATATCAATATAACAATCAACAAAAAAAATTGTATTTCAACTTTTGAGTATCGTATAAGTTTTTAAACGTAATCGTAAATTTAGAATAATGAGTTAAGGCTTGAGTTAAGTTACAACTGTAATTGAAAAGCTTACATCACACTGATATCCTTAAATATTTTGTTGGAAAAATTATATTCAATTGTATACTGGTGAAAATAATAACTTATATTCAATGATAAAATTGAATCCAACTGTATGTGTGTTGCTCTATTTTAGTCGTTAAAAGTTTTCTTCATGGAAATTTAAGTCATAAAATACTTAAAATTCAATCCTTTATTTGCTAGAGAAATATTATAATATATGACAAATAATGCATGGTAAACATTATTTTTCCTCCAAAAAATTAAGGAAAAGCCTTGTTATAAGCTTTCCATTTCTAATTTTTGCAAAAATTTTCAAATTATTTAAAATATAAATGGAAAATTATCTCAAATTAATAAAAAATAAATAAAACAGAATATTTTTTAAATAATAGTATTTCATTTCTCTATAATTATTTACATCAATGTGCATTCTTGAAATACAGCCTTATTCAATTAAAAATTAAATTAAATTTTCTGTCTGAATGATATGTTCTGAAAATTTTGATTGTTTATAAACTAATTATAAGGACAAAATATACATGGTTTTGCAGCACACCTTAAGTAAAACCTCAAATAAAGAATTAATTATTATTTACTTTATGATAATTAAAATAAGCTATTCTAAATAGCTATGAGGAATTTTATTTATAAAACTATCTTAATTTAAACAAGGTTAGTAAATTTCTAGAATAAGTTTATAAAAAATAATTCAACCACACCTTTCTAGTAAATAATTATATGTTGTTTCGAAGTTTATTTCTCATGAAATGTTTTCATCTGCTAATAAAATGGAAACTAACATAATTAAAATCTGCTATATTTAAAAAATCTGTGAGAGAAAACTTAAAATTAATTTATAAAATAATAAATAGTAATAGAAACCACAATTTTTTAATCAAATACAATCTTATTATAAACAAGTAAATTAGGTTTTTAATAATCAATGCTGCTAGCTATCAAATTAAAAGAGGTGAAACCAAAATATATAATTACAATAACAATTTGAGCCAAATTTTATGCATAACTGATTGTTAACTTAGAGCAGGCGTTTTTTAATGAATTAAAAATAAATGGAAAATAGAAGAAACTATATTCTTTCTGACTTTATATGTTGACGCCCATTGCATATTACACATGGGCGTAAATACCTAATTAATTGTGAGAGGAGCATGATTCTCCTTATAGTTATTCTTCTCGTGTTAGTTATTAAAATATTTGTTTCGCTGTTTTGGAATTAAAAATTCATGAGTAAAGAATGGTTAGTGATTTACCATGACGACATCAAAGGCGGGCTTGTATTTTGAATTTAAAATTAATATATATGTAAAAAATATAATTTTTTTTAAAGTTTATGTCTGAGTAGCCTATTTTATTGAAATTTTTTAATAATATCATTTAAATAAAATATAAATAAGTAATATTTAAATAAAAAAACTATATTTAAATTTAAATTACGGATTCAGACTTCTATAGTTCAACATTAATATATTTGTAAAATATAATTTTTTTTAAGTTTATGTCTGAGTAACCTATTTTATTGAAATTTTATAAAGTTAAAAATTACAACTATAAAATTAGATTAAAGAAATATTTGAATAAAATAAATAAGTAATAATTCAACTGTTTTCTGTTTTAAAGGTATTTTTTTTTCTTATTTCTTATGGAATCTAGGATATTCTCCCACACTTATAGTTTTGTATCTTTATGTATTTAGTTTATTACTCGAAACTTTTAAAAATAATTTGAATTTTATAAAATTTGATACTGAAATCTTTTTAAGGTTGTGAGTTTGATACCGATGTAGGCGAAGACTTAATAACACCTGAAAATTTGAATCATATTTCCTAATGGCGGCAAGTCCTCTAAGTGAAATTGTGTGTCCAAGGGGGGTAATCATCTACTTGGTCTCCTGCTTATAAATTATGAAAACTCACACACTTTCCGGGTTAAGAAACTCACCCACTAAAGGCCCCGCGTATAAGACGCCATCAATTCCGTCCCATTGCGGAGCATAAACAGCACCATAACTAGTTGTCCGGACATTTGAAATCATCTTAAAAACATTTACGCATTTTAAGTAAAACTATATTACTCAAACTAAGGTAAATAAACACATCGATGAGAGGGACTCGTTAAATTATCTTTGCACTGAATTCTTGGATATGACATACTGATATATGAAAATAATATCTTCCGTAATCCAATTAATAGCACTTGTTTATATCATCAATATATTTTAGAAAATAGTACCATAATATTCCTCTATTGATTTAATGAAGAATTTTTACAGAAGGGTATAAACTTTAGTATAAAGTTCTCCTTTAGATTATGCCATATAATTACTAATAATACAATTATACTAATAATATATTAATGTGTTTGTTTTCATTTTCTGAATTATTTAATGTATTATATCAGAACTTAATTGCAAAAATTGTGAGAAAAGAAAAACAGTAAGACGTTTTTTTACTTTTTTGAACTGAAAACTTGGTAACCTTTAGAGCTACAAAATATGCATACTTCCAAATTGTTTGCAGATGTGTGATTAAATAGATTATTTAAAATAATTCATCTATATCTTTTCATTTTGATCTAAATTTGACTTCTTGAAGAACGATTGGGTAGCTGAATTAACCAATGACTTGGTAAAAAATCAGATTGCAGTTATTTGTGGCACTTGTGCTAAGAACCGTCTTGATGAAATACAAGAACTGCTTGACACAAAAAAAATTAAAGACGAGATATCATTGTATCTGTTTTCTTTCTCACAAAGAGTGTCAGAATCAAAGAAAATGGCTTATCTGATCATATCCACCGATTATATGAGGGATTATAATCGGTGGATATGATCTGATAAGCCATTTTCTTTGATTCTGACACTCTTTGTGAGAAAGAAAACAGATACAATGATATCTCGTCTTTAATTTTTTTTAGTAATGGAGAGGATGTGGATGTGATGGAGAGGATTGTGGTTAGTGAATCCTCACGTAGTTTCTTGTTGTTTGCGTCAATAAGCTTGATTGTGAAATACTCTGAACCATGAGCGATTTGTGATTAAGTATCACCACGAGTATACATTCTAATCTTTAATCCTCTATCAATGTTATCGCTTGGGTATTTTTGTGAGGATCACCCTTATAAAGCAGGTAACGTCGATAATCTGACGTCGTACATCACGAATCACAACGTTAGTACACAGATATACAATGACCAATCCGAAGGCTAATCTGAGAAAAATTCTATCTTCTGTTTTGGCTGTAGCCTTAAAACAATAACACTCTGATGATAACGATATTTGTCATTGTTGACTAGTTTTTACTAAACTGATAACACGAATTCTTTTTATCTTCAATGAATGTTCTAGAAAGTTACAACAACAAACAAAGTTTTTTCCGATTCACTTGGAAAAAACTTTGTTTCTAATAAATTATGATATCAACACAGTAGGGATATGCAAAAGTTTTCTTCTTTCTGAAATTATTATAAAAATATTGAACAATGGCAAAATAAAATGACTAAGTCAATACTTAGTAATTTCCTTTACAAAAATATATTATTTTAAAAAATTTCATACGTTTTATTTGAAAATAAGAACAAAAAGTATATAATGAGCATTTTTTTTAAATTTAAAATAAAAGAATATTATATAAATACATCAATTTTAATGTAATCTTTTTCATATTCTATCTGACAAATAGAAAGAGAAATTTACTTTTATATGAAACATGAATACTAAAAATTGCGAAAAATAATTTTTATTTGAATATTAATGTTTTAATGGTTTTCAGTATATGAGTTATTTGTTTCTGACAAACAAGTCACTGAATCATTAAATTCTTTGACAATTTGAATATTTTTGGAATTGTTTCCAAAAAAATAAAATTTTGCTATTCAATTTTTGTATAGCTTATAATGGAATTATATAGATTCAATTTTGATATAAAAAAAATAAATCGATCTTTTTAAAAGCATAACAATAAAACATGACATAAAATCATTATTTATTTTAATTTTAATAAACAAATAGTAAATTCCTTTTAAATATTCAAGATGAATGGATTTCAAATGGAATCAATAAAATCCTTTCTGTTTAACTTCAAAATCAGAAAATTTACATTTTTAAAGAATGATAACTTTTTTAATAGACAATCTTATTATTTCAAAACAAAGATTATAATCCAATATTTTATAATGTATTGGGAAATAATTTTTATATCATAGTTCAAAAAGACTTTTTTTTTCTTTTCGTGAAGTGAATAAACTGTCACAAAAATACAAGATCCATCTTTAGAATGTTATAAGACTAGATTAAGTATTTTTAATTGACATTGTGTCTTAAATTAAAGTTTTTAATGTTGACAAATCAGTGTAGTTTATGCTGTATTCCTAAATTATATTAGCTTTATTTCTCAACAGATTAGTCTAATGTTTTATAAACTGAGAGTCACCAGGTTATGATAGCCTGATTGTAAATGGCGTCAATTTTATGATCGGAAGGCTCTCTACTTTATCCAGTCGAAGAATCGTCATGAGGTGCCATGGTGTGAAGAGGTAGGTGCCAGCTCAGATGTCAATCCCGTCACGTGACCATAGTTGAAAATTACGAGTTGATTATCTATGTTCAGTAGATTTCATACTTGCAGACCTCTGGAAGCATATTAACAAACGGACATTGGAGATCAATCTGGCGTGGTAGTAAATCAAATCTCTTTACATTGAAGAATCCAAAATTTGACACCAGCCATTTTTGAACAAGAGGTAATTGTTATTGTGCTTTTGCCCTCCACATGTGCTTCTGGCGGAGTGGGTGCTTAGATTTTTCCCCATTGAGAGGACACTATCCATGAAAGTCTTCTCAAAATTCGATTTGTGCAGTGGATATTGTTGGGGGCTGTTCGGAAAGTCATTTCGCTTTTCCCACCTGAATCAGTTTTTGCTAGTGATACCAACCATTTTATGAGTATGAAATCATGCTACAACCAGAAGATGGTAAAAGGTATTGGACTAGAATTGACAATATTCAATTCAATAAATATTTATTCGCTATACTGTCTTCATTTTCATATAAAACGAACTTTCCAAACAACCCAATAAAATGCTTTACAACAACCTTAGGCCACTAGGATGTTCCCTATGTGGTATCAAAAAAATAGCACATTTTATAAATAGCACGTTTAAAAAAATAGCCTATTTTATTGATTAAATAAACATATGTAATACACAAGAAAAGTGTATCGTTTAATGTATTTATTTTATGGATTACTTGTAGGTAATTTGGTTTCCATAGTCAATTAATTAGAAAATTTTTTATTATGTACTATTTATCAATGAATTTCATTAATATAATTCAAATTAATTTTAAATAATTAATTTAAATTATTAATTTATGTGTATTTTTGACATTTATATGAAAAATATGTATACTATTATCCTTAATTTTAAATGATTATTTGTATTCAAAATAATTTACCGATTATATTTATAAGATGCTATACATCTATCATTGTGATATCTTTTATAGTGCACAACAATTACTGCATAACATCATTGTTTTAATTGCGTAACATCAGAAATTTATTAAAAGGTAAAGTTTAATTCTTTACCAAAGCACATCCAGAAAATCTGTCACTAAAAATTGGAAATATAATAAAATATTATATCAATTCTCATTTATGTGCAATTTCTTCAATATGAAGCAGTTTTGCAACCTTATATAATTTAAGATATAATTTTGTATTTTATGAAAACAATATGACGTTCATTTCAATATTTGCAAATGCAAAAATAGTTAATATTGGTAGAAAAATAAATGGCAGAGGAAATGTGTAAGTAAATATATTATTTATTGGAAGTTTTCTTGTAAATTAAATACTAAAAGTATTATTAAATTAATGTAGTATTTCTTATTACCTTATCATAAATACTTACCTTTTTGTAAAATATTTTCTAATTAAAATTACATTCCTGTATAGAAATTGCATTTGAATCTGCAACAATGTTCAATGTTCGTAACAAATATTTTTCAATTGAAAAAATCTATAAGACATTAAAATTTAATTATTGCTTTTCTCAAAATGTTGGTATTAAAACTCCCTTTTATTGATCACAAATGACAAAATAACTAAACAGTTTCATTTTATGCAATATAAATTATATTTATTCTTAAAGACAAAGAAAACATTGTTAAACGCGCATTTCATAAAAATATAAATTATGATGGCGATAAATATTATCCTTACACAAAAAGTAAAGGAAAACATTTGATTTTATAATATATATTTAGAACATTTCTTCCTTGTAAGGAAATATGGGAAATTAATTGACCTAATGAATGTTTAACAGTCAAAATATTATCTATAAATGTAGTCAAATAGTAGTTGTAGTAAAATAATATCAAAATACGTAATAAAGAAATATGGAACAGTTATGAAAAGTAAATAAATAACATTGTTACGTCAAAAATGGGGAAAAAAATTCATCAATATATAATTATAAACGTACATATAATTTTCAAAAATGCTTCACATTTCTTAAAATAAATATGAAAAATTAGTTGTTTTTATGAATATTTGCAAAAATAGAGTTTCCAAAAAATAGAATATATTATATAAATAGAATATTAGAATGCAAATAATAGAATATTTAGAATATTTATCAATTTCTAAAAATTTAGTAAATAAATATTAAGCAAAACACATACAAGAAATATGAAAAAAATTTGCTGAATGTAAAAAAATTTATAATTAAAGATTAAAAAAGGTAAAATAATTCTAATTTCTAAAACAAAATATATATTTAATTCA
>JAPDSC010133243.1:0-42378 GCA_026290005.1 Latrodectus geometricus
ACAATACATTTGATCTACCGTTGCACAATTTAGATATTGTTAATTTTTAGCTGAGTATTAAGAAATTATTTTACTATATTTTATATAGTAAAATAATTTCTTAATATTCAGCTAGTCATATCTAGTCTATATTCAGCTAACTAGTTATATCTAGTCATTCTTCATATACCATTTAGGAATAATATTATATAGATTTTTATATAACTAAATATATACATAACATAAATGTTAACGCTGTACACATTTAACTAAATAAAACATGCAAATATTAATTGTAGTTAAGTATATAAGCTTGCTGCAGTTTAATACTACGTGATAATCAGTTTAACTAGATAAAAATAGTAAATAATGAGCATAAGATGAGCTAAAATTATAATTTAACGTAGAAGACTTTAATGCTTTAACCAATAGACATATAAGTATATAGTGTAACTATCATAATCCTCTTCTAAATACATTGTTAAGAACTCAGTAATTTTGAAGAAATCATTATCTAATTCAAATTATTTCTCTAAATTTAATTTAATTGAAGCCAAAATTTAAACAAATAATTAAGTATTTATTAATTTAAATTAAATAACATTTCTTTACTCTATATTATACGATTCTCTTGTCCCAAGTTTTGTTTTAAGAAGAAAAATATGTAATTAGGACAACATTCTGGTTAAGTTTTAGGACAAGTGCAGCGTTCATTAAATTGAGGCAAGAACTATTTAGGTGCTGTCAATTATCCTTTAAAATAACATTGAACTGAACCATGGAGTTACATTATACTACAAGCAGAACATTACAGGGAAAGCAATAAAAATATAATTAAGTGGTGATAATAGGAAAAAAGAAAGTAGATTATGTATTTATATTCTTTAGTCTACACAATGTTTCTGCTGTAATTGAGTTTTACTGACACATTTGAAGAAAAAAATTTGGAACACACTAATTTATTCATTTCCAATTAAGATCAGATATCGTTATTATTCAATCAAAAATAAACGCTCACTGAAATAAAATCTATCGCATTTGCTAAAATTTTCTGTAAAAATAACACGAGATAAGTTTTCTCCTACTTAATGTTTTAATAAACGGTCGTTTAAAATTTCTTCGCACTTAAATTATGTTGTCTTAATTGACCATTTGCAAAAAAGTAGTAAATTGATAATTACATAAATTAAGTGATAAAAGGGAACAAATTAATGATGCTCTCTTAAGAGATAAAAGTTTAGGGAAAATTAATTTTGTTAAAACTCCCGTGAGAGACAAAAATAAAAACATGAAGCGAAATTATTAAAAAAATATATAATTAATTAAATTATTTCGTTCACAAAATCTAATAATTACATTATAGTACATTTCATTTCATTCCATGAAGAAATATAATATCCTGCAAAGTTTGTTTTACTCTATAAATTATAGAATTAAATTAACCTATATCATGCTAATTTGAAATTATGTATCATAATTTTATGTCCGAAATGAATTGCATATTTAACTCTATTAACTTAACATTTATTGTGTCTTAAAACATTTTCGAATGCTTAATGATTTTGAAGACAAAATTTAAGTTTTATGTAAAGTAACAGGGCTAATTTTTACTGGAATAATTCTTACTATTTTCATTTAATTTTAAAAACTCACATTCTTGAAATTATACATAAAATTTTCATATTGTTTTAGAGATAGTTGTATTTTTATAAAAAATACAATTATAGTAAAATAATAGGCATTGTTTCTTGCAGAATATTAAATTAAAAATTTAATATTATTCAAAAGTATTGTTTTCATTAAAGTCTAATAATGAATATTTTTGCAGAATTATTAAAATATTCGCAATCCATAAAATTATGTGTAAGCCCATATACTTAACGCAGTTTATTTAAAGAATTATTAGTCCCCGAATCTAGCGAGATTTACTATTTTTACGCAGATTTTGTTTAAAAAAAATGCTTAAACTTTCTTATAGAGAATTACATTTTTCTAAAAAACAGAAAGTTCAGAAGGCATGTTGTAAAAAATATTTTGAAGTTAATCTAAAAGTAATTATTAAAAATCATTAAAAAATTCTAAAATGAAAACATTCTATTCTAATTTAAATTTTATTTCTAATTTACTTATTAATCAATTATTTTGCAAAATCACAACCTACTTAGATATGTTATTAATTAGTGATTATATAAAAATGCGTGTCTATATAATATTTAGAATGCCAATAAGAAATCAAACATTTTACTTATTTTTCAAATAGGCTTATTTCAACCATTATTTATAGATTAAAAAATCATCAAAATATTTTGAATAGTTTATTTTTAAAGTAATTTATGAAATTAAAATAATTTCAAAAGATATTTTCAGTTAGATAATTAAATTTCTATATGCATTTTTGCTGCCAGCTCAGGTATGACCTCGTCATTTAACCATGGTTCAAAGTTTTAAGGTCCTTGGTGATGAGCGAGTATTTAAAACCCGTTAACCATAAAGTACAAACCAAGGCTTGCCTGTACCACTGTGTATGTAAATATATGCATTCATTTGAATATATTGTGAAAAATGGCCCTGTTTGTAGTAAGTTAGTAATTTATAATATTTGCACACTTCCTTTTAGAGCCTAAAACTGGAACCATAGATCAATCATGTTCACTAATGGTAGATGAGTCACGTAAATAAATTTTTGCTTGCAATGTCTTTCAAATGAAATGATCTTTCTGGAGTTAGTGCCAAATCAAATAGGGTTTTCTACTTGGTCCTTAATTCTAAATTATATGGATTCACCCGCTTTCGGAGGGTATGATTTAACACTCCATTGAAAATAAATGTCATCAGTTTCATTCCTTTTATTATAATTAAATTTCTAGTGGCCTAAATGTTTGTAATTTTTACAAACATTTTTTCAACCTAAAATTCTGATATAAAAGATTATTACCAATTTAAAATATTTTATAATTTTTTATAGAATTGTTGCTGGTTATTGCTTGAAGTCCCAATATTTTTAAAATTAGATAGCTATTTAAAAAATTAAAAAGGTTATGAAGCAACAAAATTTGAACATATCTTTGTGAAAGAATAATTTTCGTCAATTCTTAAAGTATAGTTTATACAAGTAAAAATACATATCTTGCTTTTATTAAAAGTAGATCAATGAATAGAAATATTAATTTGTTTTTGAATGCTAAATTACATAAGCATTTATTGGACATTTAAAAATAATAAATAAAATATCACAAAAAGTATAAAACGTATCCCATATAATTTATAATTGAAGGAATAAAAATCTCGCTTTTTTTAATGTGCAATTAATTGCTTATAGAATTTAAAGAATTTCTTAGCAGAAACTAGGGTATCTTAAGAAATTCTGAATTTGCATCTCCTCATATGCAACAAATATTTTATTTTGAATATATTGAACAAACCATTGTGAAAATTTCTCCAGCCAATGAATAATTGATTATATCTTTGTCTGAGTTACGTTTTAAAATATATTCGTTATTTATTATTAATTAAATTTTGCAGCACTTAAAAAATAAATTTTCAATTAAAAGTAAAAAAATGCAAATTAAATAAAAATTTGAATTAACACATGATTGCTAAATTTATTCAGTTTTAGCTCCAATATTGTTTGTGTAGTTCTGACATGTTTAATAATTTTAAATTTTAAAATTAATTTAATAAAACGAATGTATAAGGATTAGTTTATAAAAATAATTTCTTTTATATTCATAATAACTTTATTGACAAGTTAAATATATCAAAACACATTGTTCCTCTCTCATCCTTTTGGAAGTTTTTCTTTAGATTTAACCTTTTAATAAAATGTTTTAAATAAAAAAAATTGGTATCTTGTAGAAAAAGTGAAACATGTTCTGAACAATCTATAAATTTTTATTTATCCAATGAATGTTAAGTACAATTGTACGAACACATTCAATCTCAAAAAGAATTCATAGTTTCCTTTTTCTAAAACTAAATATCAGATTACACAACTTTTTTCTCCCGATTTTTTCTCGGTCTTAATTTACATAATAAGATTTAGTAATTTTAGTCAATTTTAAATATATTTATATCACTAAAGGAATATTGTTTATATATTTTCAAATTAAAAAAAAATTTTATAATAAAAATATTTGAAAATATTAAAAAAAATTCTACTTCATTAATATAATTTTAATTCTGATAGAAGCATTATTTTAATAATTATTTAAAAAAACACAAATTTATTTGCTGTTAAGAAATTATTTATGGTTTGTATAAATATATGTTGCATGAATATTAATATCTTTTTCCTTAAAGAAAGTAAATTGTTAGAGATGTAATTTAAAACGCATTTCTTTTCAATAGGCTTTAAAATGAAAATTAAAATGAACAAGCGTTCTGTAATGAATAAATTATATTGTTTTAAATGAATTAATTCTTTATAATTTTTAAAATAAATTTTTATTTTAGAGTAGAGGAACAAATTAATCATTTCAAATTTGCTTAAAAAAATTTAAAGTGAAAATCACTTCAAGCTTTAGAACGGATATAACCAAACACAAAATAAGCAGACTGTTGAAGCTACTTTTTATTTATGGATTTTTTTCTTTTAATTAAATTTAGAACTTTTTAATTCAATATTTTTTGACACATAAGATCTCAATTGTTAGAAAATTTGATTTAATAAATATAGTTTTTTTTTCTTAAAGTTGGCAGCATATATCTTAGTCAAAGATTATAAAGTAATTGTGGAGAAATGGTTTTATTCCAGTTACAATAATCAAATAAAATGAGCATAAATAAGCCAATCATATTGTTTTAAATTTCCTGCTTTGATTGTTTTTGTTCCAAGAAATATGAATTTCTAGTAATTGATATCATGCTGTAATAATAGATATTTTTTACTCATAGAAGAACGTGTTTCTTGCCTCCAAAAGTAAGTAAAGTAAAACAGAAATTTCTAGACTGTTTAAAATTCATGAACAGTTTCTTAGATGACTTAATTGAAAATTACAAGAAATATTAAGGTAAATAGCTATTATACTTACAACAATTAAAAATAGAATTTCCCATAACATCTGCAAAATCTAGTCGATTTCTATATTATTTTAAATGTAAGTTTATGTATCCTAAATGAATCATATGCAAAACAATTTTTTCATGATCAAAATAATTGAAAAGAATATTGTTCAAATTATGTTATTTGATTCACATATCTTATATTCACATAATCAAGCAAGAGTTCTATACCAATTAATTAAATATGCAGGCGAAGAATTATTTCATCAAATTAATTTATAATTAAGTTATATTTGTAATAATTAAGAAAATTGATAAAACATTAAATTATATTTCATGTAATTGTACTTAAAAAATTAAGAATGAGCTCTGAAACTGAACACTATTTAAATAATGTGGTAAAAATGAAATTTATGTATAAAAGGATTTTTTATTTTTTGAATTAACAAATCAAAAAATAGACAAATAAATGTCTATGATTAGAAAATTATGAGACCTATTTTTTAATGTATGTTAAAAACACATTTTTTTTATTTATTTTCTGTGTCTTAATCTTAAAATGTATTTATAACAACAGAAATTAGCAATAAACTAATATTTTTCATATTTATTAATATTATGAAACGAATTAGCGTTTTCATACAATTATCTATTTTATCATATTATCAGTATCATAATTACTCATTCCTACATATAAATAAGTTTCTTTTCCCTTGACAGGAGCTACACTAAGCTAAAAGAAATATATAATAATCAACTTCATTTTAAATATTTAGTAGAGGATTTCTAATTTTCATTACTTCTGATAATTCAATATTTGATATAGATTCCATATATTCATATTTATATTTTGCTCATTAATAAATGTCTTTAATTTTAATAAGTTGCTATCTGGATCTTCTTGTTATGAAATAGTCTGATATAATTATCAAATTGAATTCAACGTATTCATTAAAGGTGTCTAAATAACTAGACCGTAAAATAATTAGATAACATATTTTAATTGAATTTCCTGAGGTTTTATTTTCAATTTCATTTTCATAGTTGCAATGTATTCAAATATAGTATTTTTTATTACTACTTAGTTAGAATTCGTACCTTTAATTTTTTTCTCTGATTCTTCAAAATCAATGATAGTCATTAAATTTGGGAAATTGTTAATTTAATTGATGTTTGACATACTATCAATTTTTCTGACCTCTCCAATTTCATCATCATTATAGCAAAGCTATTTCTATTTTTGACTTTTTGAAGTATGTTTTAAGGATCATAATTTGAATGAAAAATAAAATATTTCATATATTATTTGTTTTTCTGAATGCTTCATTCTTTTAAAAAATGAATAATTTATAACAGGAAGTAACAATGAATTTTTTAACTTTCAATCTCATCAGTGGTATCATTAATGAAAATGTATTACATTATACTCTACTTAGTTATCAATATTATTTATTTAAAAAACTTTCAATGAATTCCCATAGAAATTTAGTTTTATTTATTTAGTAATGTTGCTTTTACTAACGACACTTGACGAAGCCCGTCTGTTTGGGACTCGTCGAATGAAGTCAGAAAGAGCTTCTGTTGAATAGAGCCTTCAAAGAGGAGGGTGGAAGTATGACTTTTGGCACAAAGATGGCATCACCATCTGGATCTTCCAATTTCGAGATAGGAATCCAGAGAAGACCCAAGGCCTGGGTCCTAACATCGCCAGAGTTATTAATTTGGAATGGGAACATGGAGGACATTGCAACCAGATTACATTTTACGTGCAGCAATTACCATTAGTGAACTAGGCGGATCTTCGAATTAGACGGAATTTGAACTCAGTTCCAGCAACAAGAACAACCGCCTAACTAATCAGAACACCACAGCCTACTACAATTGTTTAAACTGCACAAATTCTTATAAATTTTAATTATTTGAAATCATGTTTTGACTAAAAAAGTTTCAAAGATTCTCCTAATTTTATGATATTTAATATTTTATATTTCGTTTCAACCAGTTGAAAAATTGGTGTTTCTGTTATAGTACTATCTCAGTTAAGTCCATATATCTTCTAAAGATTCATAAAATAATGTTCCCTCAAATAATTTCAGTTTATTTCTCTTTGTAGAAAAATGATTTATAAAACAATTTCAATTTAACATTACTGTCAATATTTAAAACTTCAAACATTTTATCAATTAAAAATGTCAAACAAGCTAAATTCTACATATCATAGAATTATTTTATATATTACGACAGGTATAATATTATATCAGGCAGTTTGATAAATTTCTTCATTTACATAAATTAAATTACTCTCTTACTCACATAAATCAAATGCATGCAACGAGCTATATATTTCTGATCATATTTTATCTTATAATTTGCTTTAGGTTATGCAAAAAGCTATTGACAAAAATGTTGATTTTTAAAATACATCTGTTCAAATTAATTTTATTTGATTTTTTCAATTCATTTTATTATTACCATTGCTTCTTTATAAAGAAAATGAATAAATTTATAAGTAATTATACCTATTTTTATAATTTTAGAAATGCTTATTATTTCTCATATGAATTTTGGCTTATTAGCCATGCAAAATATAATTTTAGTTTTTGGAAATTTAGTTATTTTTAACTATTTGCTTTTTCAATTTAGATTTTATTTCTTTCTTTAGATATTAGAATTTTTCCTTTAATAAATGTTTGACAAATAACCATTTTTTTATAGATTATATTATTTATTATTTTATAGATAAGTATAATTTGTTAAAAATTTTAACTAATTATTTTAATACATGTGTATGTTTTTTTGGTGTTATATACGTATAAAAATTGTTTTATTTTCTCATCAAATATCTTATCGAAGTTCTGAAACAAAGATAACTTTATATCGATATTTTCTAAGATGAAAACCAAATTAATATTTCAAAAAAATAATTAGTTAGGTTTTAATTTCAAAATATCAACAATTGCTGGAAAATTTCATATTAGAATTTAAAGATTAATATTTCAAACTTATTTTTTCGAGATCAATTTTTATTTTAATTCAAGTAATATATTGATATTTATTTTAACATCCACCGAAATTTACTTATATAGACTAAGGAAGCAAGGGATTTTCTAAATAAAAAATATGTAAATATATTAGATCGATTTTTACTTATTGATTGATGATAACTTATATATTTGTATTTAAATAAATTTTCACAATCACTTTAAATCAAAAGAAAACAACTGATGACTAATAAATTAGTTTAATTTATTGTTTTGAAAAAACACAGTTTTAAATATATTTTATACGGGAATAGTAATGATCGAAAAAAATATTTAATTTAAAATATAAATATATAAGAATTATAGCACCAACAAAGGAATCTTCTTTAAATTAATTTTTATTAACATTTTAAGATTGTGATAAATAAATAGGCCCTGACACAAAATATTTTTCATGATCTTATTTAAAATGAATGATGCTATTAAATTTTTAATTTTTATTTTGACAATTTTTAAGTTTTATTTTAAAATAGTCAAAATAAAATAAAACATTTACAGTAAAAAAATGATTATATTTAATCATTATTAACATAAATTAGTTATGATTAATATATAAATTTATGTTAATTTATATTATAATAAATTATATTACATTAATTTATAATATAATTATTAAATTAATTAAACGTTTAATATATACATATTGTGTATATATATATATATATATATATATTTACATATATATGTGTGTGTGTGTATATATATATATATATATGTATATTTATATATAAATAATAATAAAAAGTTAAATTCTAATCTGGAATGGATAATTATGTGTAGGCATATAGAACATCGATAGAATTAAATAGCTCATTTAGTTTTATAAATAACCACTGATAAAAAATCATTTTTCTATGTATAATAATATTTATTTAATAGAAATTTATATTATAGGAATATTTCATAAAAAATATGTCATTTATCTTTATTTCCTTAAAAGGATTCAGAAAAATATAGTTTTAACTGAATTCGCGAGTATTAGCAGAGCTATATTTTTTATGCAGTTTTACACAAATTAATCTTAGTTCTTTGCTGTCTAAAATATGTAAAAAAAATACATTAGTTATTACAATAAAAGTAAAATTAAACTGCTTAGTATCTGTATGTATACCCTTTTTGTCTAAAATAAAAAAGGTATTTTGTATTGTCAGATATATTTCTGAATATGTAAAACAGCAATTAAACTCTAAAACTAAGAAGGTTTATTATTAATATTCCTCGAATATCTGAAAACAATTATCTATCGGTAAGCGATAATCTGAATTATCTCCTATTACCAAATTTGGGATGATATGTGGATTTCCAGGATAATTTAATGGCTAATTAAATCATTTAGACAGAAATCAATTTATTATGAGATATCGCATTCTGATTAAGTTATGGTACAATCATTTAAATCATGTTAACGTTTAGGATAAATCTCGTGTATCTGATTTTCAACTACGAGTACATTCCATGGTTTAAAATAGTTTTTGCTTTGCAATTAACTTATTATATTTGATTTTTCACTTAATTATTTTGTTATAATAAATAGAAATTAAGCTATATGTGAAACAGTATTTAAAATGAAAATTTAAGAAAATCTAAGAAAATATATATAATTTTATGAAAATTATATATATTTTTATTATTATATCTATGAAAATTTAAGAAGATATACATAATTTTACGCTGAAAAAATTTTAAAATTTGTAATAATAAGTTTGTATGCTTACGGTACAAAAATCTACAGGTTGTTATAAATATAAAATTGGGTAATATTTGAAAATCATTTTGTGATTCTGAAGCATAAATATTCTATTTTTTGAAAATTTATGGAAATATATAGTCTGTATCTTGATGCAATTTTTTAAAATATAATTTGTAGTACATGAATAACTTTAAATGACTTTCAAGTTAAAAAAAATCGAGTAGTCTTGTCTGCAGAGAGGATTTATAAATTTAAGTAATTATTCCATAACTCTTTGTGTTTGCATGTGATTCTTGTTCTTTATAAAGAATCATTTTAAATTTTTTATTTATTGAATACTTCTTTAGGAGAAATTTAAAAATGAAAGATTATGTTTTCTATATATTAACACTATTTTAATTCTTTTTCTATAGATTGTATTACTTTTTCTTATTGGAGAAAATATGTGAATTTCCAACTTACACTAGATTAATTATTGTCAAACTTTTTTTCAAATAGTAGTGATTTTGCATAATGTAATCAGTAAGTTAAGGTAAACCTCTAATAACTTACAAGCATTTTATAAATCTAAATAAAAAATAATATTAAGGATTATTATAAAGAAATATATAAAGAAATGCCATCATAAAATACTAATAAAGTTAGAGAAATCATAGCTGATGTAATCTACTTAAATTTTAAAAGCAATAAGAGAAAGGCTTTTTAAAAGACCAAACAATTTTAAAACTAATATACTATTTGTCAAAATTCAGGGAGTGTTGTACCATGAAAACTGTTTTGTAACTACAAAAAAAGCAAACATCAGTTTCGCATGAACATTTTATAATTAGAAGAAAATCTTTTTAAATAAATACTATTCCTTACAAATCATTTTTTATAACAAGATGTCAATAAATGAAATTATATTCATTATTATATTTTTAGAAAAACGAAGATTAAAAATGATGCATTCCTGTTGGCATACGCGAATCCATTGAAATACAATGAAAACCTTAGAGAATTAATAAAAATAATTAATACTTTTCCATATATGAATCACCAATTTCCTAAAAAGAATGGTGTGCTGTCCCATAAAAACCCAACTATTTAATTCATAGCCACAGCATTTTTCAATATTAATTCTTCTGATAAAAATTTTATGTTGTTGATGTTATTGTAATTTTTATAATTCATCGTACATTTTGAAACGGTTCTTTCATCTAAATAAGAACAAAGTAAGAATAAAATAAATCTTAAAACAGCGTTATTACCTATCTGTAAGAAAAGCTCTTCCTCTAATTGCAAAATGTTTGCATTATTATCATCTTTAATGATAAAATCAAGTTATAGTAATTAATTCAGAATATTAGAGTTTGAATTTTTTGTTAATGAAAAATAGGAAATATAAGCATCTAATTTTATGCTGCCAACTTTTCAAGTAAAACTCTAAGTAATCAAATTATCATTAATTTTATTTTGTTTCAAAAATTCTATTTCAAGAGAAAATAAAAATGTTGGTAGACAATAACTTAGATATTTGAAGTACCTCTGCGATGTGTTTGATATGCATTTTTGAAACATTCTGAATTATTGGGAAGCATTCTTAGATTATACTAACAAAAATTCTCCCCAGAAGTTCTGTCATAAAAATGAGACCTTAAAGAGCATAAATAACATATGTCTACAATTAATCATCTATGATTAAGTCAGAGCTCTAATGTAAGAACTGAACAAGCTTCATTGGTAATTAGTTCCTAAAACGTCATTATTCTTTTCTATTTTCAACTAAGAAAAATGGTAGTATATTTTGATAAATTAAAATGAGATAAATAAAATAGTATAAATATATACTCCCTTATATATTTAATAAATAATTGACAATTTATGAATTAAGTGACAAATCTGAAGCTCATTAAAATATTAAGATATTTCATGTTTTCACAAAGTTCAACTTAAATGAAATACGATAAAATGACGTATAATAAAAAACATTGTATATTCCCAAATGGTCATAATTTCCAGGCAGTTTAAATTTAACTAAAATGATTCTATGTACAGACATGTGTGTCAGATATAACATCAATTAAATTTGAAAAGTAACTTATCTATTATTAAAAGATTTAGAGTTAATGAGTTTGACCTCACCTTATCAATCTTTCTTGTACATTTCATGAATAAATTTGACATTTTCAAGGATCTATAAATTGCTTTTTTATTTTAAGAAGTGAAGACATATAAGAAAAAATAATAAAAATAGTTAACATAAATGTTTGTGAATTTTAAGTTTATGTAGTATTTTGTTATAATAAAATATATTCCAATTAATTATATCACGTTATGTTAAATTAGTCACAACTTTTATTTCAACATTACAGTACGATTTCCATTCATTTTGTATTTGGTACTTGAACTTACTGCAATATGCTGTTGTTTTTTTTCCCAAAGCTCAGTAAAACCATATTAAAATTTTTTATTAATGTGGAATCTGTGGATTATCCATATATTAATTTATTAATATACTTTAATATAGCAAAGTACAAAGATTTTTTTAAAAATTTAGTGTTTCAAAATTTTTTAGAAATGCGTATTTTTCAAATGCTTTGATAACAACAATGAATCTTCGATTCATCATTTTTAACCACTATTGCTTTAAAAGTGAAAACATATGTATACATTTTCATACTAAATTCAGAATTTAAATTACAATGAGATTTAATATTGCAATAAATTGATATTAGAATCTCTATAACCCTTTTGTGTTGCTTTTGTAGGGGGTATTTTATTGTTAGTAATTATTTAAGGAGACTAATTTCATCAAGTTTCATTAAAGAGGGTGACAAGATGATAAAATGGGAAAACAATACATATCTATGATTATAAAATTTTAAGTTTAGCAAATTATTCATGCACTTAAAAACTGAAGATTTCCCACAATTTTTATAACTGAGAAAATAATATAAATATAAATTTGTATTTTTTATAAGAAAAATATTCAAATATTATTTAATTCATATTTAATGAAAATAATTTCATAATTTTAAATATATTTAAAATGTTTTCCAGTTAATTTATTTTATAACATAATCACGTTTGAGGATTTATTTGCCAATATGATTAGCTTAAAGTATAAAAATTATTCAAAGTTTGTATACTACAACATAATGCAATTGAAAAAATATTGAAATACCAAACAGTATGGCAATGTTCAAGATTCAATCTGTATAGGAAGCCATTTATATGTCTCGTTTTATTAATAAAGAGCAGTAAAAGATTTTAAATGTATACAAATTCACGAAACCCGTTGCTTTTATGCAACGTTATATTAAATAAGAATCACACCTTAGAACTTATTTGAATTTCAAAATGAAACGCAGATGCGTCTTTTGTTCAGTGAATCCAAACAGATTTCGTACATGAATAGTTCTATAAATCTTCCATTTTTTTTCTGCAAACGTACATCATTCATGACTAACACTACATTTTATTGCGATATATGTTATTTTAGTAATATTTTTGAGTTAGAAGATAATTTTTATCTTTTTAAAATACATTTAAATATACTTTTTTATGAGCATGTTTCGTGAAAAATAACAAAAGTAATGACTATTTTAAACTAATAAGCACAATTAGAAAATAAGATTACAAAAGTTTAATAAAAAGATAAAAAAATTAAAAATTTGAAAATATTTTTTAAAAATTAAATGAATTTATTTATATTTAGGTATTTGTTTTAATAAAAGTCACGATATTAACTGATAATAAGCGATATTTTGAAAGTAATACTGGATTTTTTGGAACTAGTATAAATTCCTATTATCCAGAAATCTTTGCTACACAAATTGAATGGATATTTTTTTGAGATTTTTTATCGAATGAAAAAATAAAAATATTGTTTTTAATGTGATATTGTTTTGTTATATATTAAATGTAAGTCTTTTTGGATCAATTCAATCTTAAATTTAAGATGCTCTTTTCCTCGATATTTAGGAAAAAAAATTGAAAAATTATATTATTCTATGACGGTACATTTTTATCTTATAGTAAAAAGCATATTCTTCTGGCAGTTTCTGATGTTCGTCAAAATGTAGTTCATAAAAAACCAATCATATATGTTTTATGATGCATAAAAGAAATCTATACGATTTCTGATACAATTTTATTTCGTCTGTAGAATTTGGAAATAACTAAACTAAACACATGAAAGCCAAATAATGTAATCTGGACTAAATGTAGTGCATAATAAAATGTGCCCTATTTTATTACTTCAGATTGAGTTGTAGTTCTGTAAAAAAGAATTATTTTTATATTTTTGATTACTCTAGGCATATTTGTTGCATATCCTGATTTAAATTTCTTGTATTGCAGACTAAATATATCATCTTATGGTTTGAAAATGATAGATATTAATAAAAAATTAGATATCTATGTAAACTGTATGTAAGAATAATGAGATAGACTGTGCGTAACTTACATATAACAATGACATCGCTGCCATGTAAATTCCATCAGAATTGTTTTTTCTTCGCAATTTTTTTTAATATCTAATAACTACTACTTTCTTTAATGAATTGCCCATTTTATTTTTAAATATATCTCTTATGAATTATTAATATCCAACCCATCAATGTTTCTCATTATTTTTGCGCTGAATTATATTCATATATTTATGATACGTTTTTATTATATAAATGTTTATAAGTCTATTTTGGTAATTAGCAACGATATATATACGGATTATAAATGATGTTATCCTTAATACTATGAATTACTAGAATATCCTCTTCTATAAAATTATTTAATTAAAATTTTATAATTATATAAAATGTTCATTATTATGTGATCAGTAAAATTGATGAAAAATTATTAAGTGGGCCACGGTAGCTTGATTGGATAGAACATTGTTCTCGTTACCGGAAGGTGGTGAGTTCGAATCGCCGCTTAGTCGAAGATCCATCGTGTTCCCTAATGGCGTCTGGGGCACGTAAAATATGTCGGGTTGCAGTGTCCTTTATGTTCCCATTCCAAATTAATACCTCTGGGGGTGGTTGGAGCCAGGCTATGGGTCTTCTCTGGTTTCAATCTCTAAATTGGAAGATTCAGATGGTGCTGCTATCTATGAGCCAAAAGTCGTACTTCCACTTTCGATGAAAATGCTTTATTCAAAATAAAAAATAAATAAATAAATAAAAAAACTAAAATAAAAAAAACCGAAAGACGCTTTTTTTTTTTATTTCCTTCACCTAGTCTTTGACGGATGGGCTTGGCTTTGCCAATTGTCATTAGTTACAACAATTGCTAAGTACTTTTGTTATTAAAATTTTACGTACATGTATCATCACAAAATGAAAGGTTAAATTTCCCTAACACTGATAAAAGAATTTTTTTTTAACATAATAATTAGTTATAGAATATTAAAGATGTTTTTACTTCAGATTCACTTCCTTATTTTCATTACAAATTTTCGAAGCATGAAGATTTCATCATATTGTTTCTGAAAATTATACTTTAATTTCAAAATCACAAGTATAACGAATTTTAAAAAAGTTAATCATAAAGGGAAAGACAGAAAGTGTCTCATGAAATATTTACCTAATAATTACACTATATTCCGGAAAATATGTATATACAAAGCAAATAATTTGGGCATTTTAATTTGATATAGGGACTCTTTCTCCATAAAGAATCTGATTAGAGATATCACAGAGCACTCACATCTTTGGTTTTAATGCTCTCAATTGTATCTCCTACCAAATATGAAGTGTCAATTAGTGTTATTGGGAGACAATTGCAAGCATTTCATTAGTTTTGCTGGAAAAAAAACTGAGTGAAACTACAATAGAAAATTTTCCTAAAGTAACCCAACATTAGTTTTGCATAAAAAAATCTGAGAGAAACTACAAAAAAAAAAAAAAATCCTAAAGTAACCCAAGCGTTAATTTTGCAGATAAAAATCTAAGAGAAATAACAAAAGAAAATTTTCCTAAAGTAACACAAGCATGTTTCATGGGAGCAAGATAGGTAATCGTACTGAATAATCTCTGCCTTAGATTAATTGCATCTGTAGATAATTGGATATGATGTAAAGCTTACGAGTTCTACTTATGATGACCTTTAACAAAAATTTTCAGTCTAGAAAATAAGCAAAAATATGCACATAAACATCAAGAATGACATCTTGGTAAATATGAAGTTTACATTTTTGTGTGGAACATAGATATGAATGGACCCTTCAAAAGTGATATCGCATGAAAATAAATATTCACGCATTCTTATATTTTTTGGATGTTTGATGGATGCTAATATGTTATATGTATTCTTTAAATTAAATAATATCTCTTTGAAGAATAAAATAGTAATCAACTGCTATTAGAGCGGCGCTTATTTGTTATAATTTGTCCTGCAGACTTTTGAAGATGTAGCTACAAATAATGAAAAATTCACATTTGAATTTCCAGTCTCCTTCATCTGACTTCGATCTTATTTTCGATTTTCAGTAGCTTATGGTTCTAACTTGTAGAATAAATCGTGTCAAGGCCACTGTTATGAATAGATAATGCCACATTTTCTCTCTCAATAACACAACAGAATTTTCTGTAGCTTGCAGTCATAAATGTTTTTTCTGCTCTTCTCTGATAATGCGTGATTCAAATGCAATTTTGTTAATTTGCATATTATCTTTATTCATGATCGAAATAAAACAAGATAAACAACATATTCAACTTTTATAGAAATTTATTTATTTTTGGGGGTTATTTTTAATTTTATTTAAGCTAACGTAGAAAGGAGTTAGGATATTGTTAAAAATGTATTTAATTTTTTGTATATTTTTTTATAAGACAGTGGAAAAATATGATAACTATATGTAATTATTACTGACTTTATCAAATAATTTGATAATTTTTTCTGATCAATCAAATTAAAAATATTTCAAGAATATATTTCTAAGAATCAAAAAATATTTTGTAATTATTTGTATTTATCCTTTTCATTAGGCATTTTTAATGATAATTTTTAAAATGTTGAAGGTCCGAAAAAAAAAAAAAAAAAAAAAAAAGCTGAAAGCGAGTTTCTAATCAATAACCTTGATAGAATGAATATAGTTTTAGTAGTACATTCCCATTAAAATAAGTACATTTAGTAGTACATTCCCACAAAAGTATACAGCTAAAGTAATGCATCTGATGAATATAATAATGTTTGTAAATAATTTAATTTAATGAAAAATGTTTAAAAAGTAAATTCCTGACTAAAGTAATTATTTCAATATTACGTATATATTGTATACGTAATATTGTATATAGAGATACGTATTACGTAATAAAAGTTTTCTATTATAATAATTTAAATAAGTGATGTAAGCATTCCTTTTCCTTCAATTTAAATACTAACGGATTTGATTTTCATCTTGGCAGTGGATATTTACAAATGTTTGTATTCAACCTTGAATAAATACTGATTTAATTTTTTATTTTGTGAAAAAGGTAATATTATGGTGACATTCCAACTATAAACAATTATGACTTAAGTAGCATTTTTGCAAAAAAAAATTGCTTTATTACCACTATACATATATAATTAAGCTGCAAAATGATTTAGCTTAATAATGATTTAGAATTAAAAATTTAATCCCACAAGAGTACTTTTTATATGGAAACTATTCAATCTAGAATTATTAATTTTAACCCTTCTTTGCATGATTTTTTCTTTATTGGTGAAATTAATCAAGTTGATATAATTCATGTTCAAAATTAAATGAAAAATGGTTAAAAAAAATCTTAGTATATATTTATAGTATAAATTTAGCAAAAAACAATATGCTAAAAATTTCCATCATCATCCAAAGTTAGATCATTAGCTTAGTACTAAATAGAAATAAAAGAGGAAAATAACAGAAACACGTGTTACAAACCTTTCTTCCACTCATTTTCAGTTTTTTAGCAATAGAAACTCTAATATAATGAAACAAAATTATAAACGAAATCATACGTTTATTGCAACTACAACAAACAGCGGAATGAGACAACTTTAAGCTCGTTTCATTGATAATAACACTTGTTTACTTTTGACAGCTATGTTTCTTTTTATGCAATGGACATTAAAAAGGTATCCAAACACGATCAACTTAAAGTGAACTTGTTCTTTTATATAATTTTTGGGCATTATAGGTTATGTTGGAAATTTCCACCATTATGCGAAGAAGGGTTAAAGCACTCAATGAAGTAGATTTGACTGTCAAAAATAACATATTTCGTTTATATATTTAGAATATTAAAGAATCAATAAAGTACTTTAACACAAAAATTGTAAAGAATTATGTTAAAATGATAATATGAAGGAAATAAAATTAACACAAGTGGTATTATACTTTTCAATAAATTATTCATTTCAACATTATTGTCAATAAAAATTATTAAAATATTCTCATTTTTGATCAATAGCAAATGAAGTTTAATCAATTATACTTGCTGTTAAAGGATTCAAATAGCTAAAATTATGATACATTGGCGTCCAAAAGTTATGGAACAACATATTTTTCGAAGGTCACCACAAAAAAGTAACACTATATCAAAAATTTTGTCAAGAAAATTTGTATTTTATATAAATGACACAAATTTTTATAATTTTATGCAAAACATTTTTTCTTTGATAGAAAAGGACAGTACATATGAGCTTGACAAAAATATATAAACATCAGGTTTTTGTAATTATGCGTGTAACTTTTGTTCATTTTCAATTTTTTTAGCAGGTTTTTTGACAATAGCTGCAATGTCTAGGAAAAACTGTTTACCCAATTGGTTATGGTGGCAGGATGGATGGAAAAGGGGATGTCACAGGTTGGTGCTGTTAGGTATCTTAATGATTCTCACAGTGTGATCCACAGTCTCTGTAATCTATACCAAGTTTAAGCTTCATGTCCAGAAGACGGTTTCCAGACCAATCATGAGCTACAACACCTGGAGAAAACCGTTTTATAGATCTTTTAGCCTGAAAGAGAAGGAGCATTTTAGAACCTAAACTCTCTAGCAGTGTTGCAGACCATTCTGTAGCACCAGCAAGAATAATATCTGTTTGCATGTTGCGAAGATATCTTTCCCATGCAGGTTAAGAGAGTTCATTTCCTGGATCAGACATCGATGGGCTTCTGTACTTTTTACAGACGAGTCCAGATTCACATGGGAGACCGGACGTGTGCTGATATGGAGGGGACAAAGCACTAGATATCATTAATTCAACAACTTCACTGTGGAAAGATATAGTTACTTCAGTGGTGGAATAATGGTATGGGCAAAGAATCTAACTTACTGGACACACTGACCCGCATGTGTTCCAAGAAGAAACAGTTTGATTGGTGGGAGATTCGGGATGAGATCCTTGATCCACATGTTCACCCATACGCCAAAGGAATAGACAATGATTTCATTTTTGATGAATAATAAGCATGACTTTATTGGTCAATAGTTGTTTAGGAATATCTTCAGGGTCTTAATTTGAAGTAAATAGACTGGCCAGCTCGATTTCCAGACCTGAATACCATACATCATCTTTGGGATTATTTTGGTAGATAGGATGCTTGCTTTAAGTTCTTCTGCAAGGGCTGCAAAAGCAGAATAACAGCTTACTCCGTGTCTGGTTTTCAGTTCTAATTGTAACATACAACTTAATTGACAGCTAGTGGCAGGCATATAGCAAATTATAACTTTTTTTTTTATCTTCCAATGATATTTACTACCTTAAACTATGATTATTCTTTTTTACAAGGATGAATTTTTCATTGAGATTTTGTGTATGTCATATAATTACATTCTTTTATTTTAAATGAGGAGCAAAAACTGGTTGCTCCTTAAATTTTGAAAGCCTGTGTACTTAATCTCTTAAATAATAACATTAGAAGAATGACATTACCTCAACTGGAATCTAAAAAAAACAACAACAATCTTTTCTTATTTTCTTCATTTTGAGTAATTCGCGATAAGACATAATAAATAAACAAATTATAAAACAAAGCATGCTGACCAGAAATATTTATTGAAATAATCATAACTTTAATAATCCATAACTGTTAGAAAAACGTCTTCAAATTAAATTTTTAAAAAGGTATTCTTTTCTCATTTAAACGTTGGTAAATATTTTATAAATTATTATTGTTATTGTATTTAAATGATTAAGAAGTGGTTCAAGAAATATTTCATATTTGGATAAACATAATATTATTAAAATTAATGCATGCTTTACAAAACTAATGACTCCGGCTATGCGGAATTTATAATTACAATGGATTCCATATATTATGATTAACATCATTCTTTAACATTTTACCAGAAAGTCAAAAGTTTATATATTTAAGTTATAATAGCAACTTTAAATGATTTGAGGAATAAAAATAACCCAAGTTTTATATAGAATTCTATTGATTATTAATACTTTAACAAAACTTTTTATTTGAAATGAAGTGAAATAATTTAATTCTAAGTAATGTCCTGAAACATTTTATTATGCCATCAGCACGACTTATGAATTTTTAATATACTAAAAAGCTATTGCTGATGATAAATTTCATGCATGCAGCAAATTATATATGCAATTTCTTTTCGAACATCATGAATCACCAATTAATTTTGATGGCTCTTAAAATAAAAATTCACAGTAATGACAATCTTAAAACTTGTAAGAGGCAATATTCTGTCTAACAAGTTTATTATGAGGTATATTCTTGACTTCTGGATCGATATGTTTAATGTATTTCCTATTTTATATTCTCCGAAGTTAGAAAATACGTTATTACATAATAGTTTTTGAATTAAAATAATTTTTTGAATAATATATTAAAATTATTTGATGATAAAACTATTTGCTTTATATATTTATCGCTTTAGATTTTCAGAAGTTTGAGTAATATTTAAAATTAAAAGAAGTTCTTCAATAGTATTTAAAAGTTTTTATTATGAAATGTACTAAAAGAAAATGCTTTTATGTTTTTATTTCACGCTTTCGAATTTCTAGAAACATTTTTTACATTTCATTAAGTTATATCATCAGATAACCTGATTAAAATAAGCAAGATATTTAAAAATTTTCACCAACTAAATATATTTTTAAAATTGTTATAAGAAAATATATATTTTAAATTTCAATATATTTCAAGTTTGATGGTAGCAAGTTTTGTTCAAAAATTAAAATTCTAAGCATTAAAAGTTTATTCAATTTCCAGCTTTCTATGTGCCTTATATAATAAAGTTTTACTCATAGATTAAAACAAATCAATAATTATCCTTTTGCATTAGATAAACTAAAAGTGGTACCAGGAATTACGATTTTGATATAAAACACCGTAACTTGCAGCATAAGAAGAATATTGAATCTTTTCAATCATCTGCGTTTGAAGAGGGAATCGAATTCATTAACAGTTGAATAAAAAGTTAAAGCTATTACCTTTAGAATTCTAGAGTGACTCAAATTTCCCACTACGTAACGCAAAATCAACTAGTAATTAATTATATTCATAATTATAATTCATATTCATATTCATAATATAAATGTTTTCCAATAGAAATTAGTCCATATTTCTGTAACTGAGTTGTAGAATTCTTGATCTTACTTCCTAATACTTAAGAACAAAAAAACTATATGAAAATAGTACAGTGCATTTGTCGTCCATAAACTGTCCAGAGTTACATACAAAAGAATCTTTTTAAGTCAAATTTTAAAAAGATGAATATTCATTAAAGTCCAGTCATAATTGCTGTTATAGGACGAGGAAAATCTAGAATTGTCTTTAGTGAGGCACTGATGAACCAATGGGACACCCTAAGCCTTTTCCTTATGAGCAAACCCCACTTAAATTCTAAATTCTCATTTTTCTTACCCTTGCAATATTTTTTGAAAAGTTTTTCAACAATACATATTTCCATGTTTCTTTCATTTATGTTTTTGAGAGACTTATAATATTATTTAAAAAACTTTTGGATTTTCATAAACATGAAAATCATAGTACTGATAATTTAGTTGCTACCTAGGCTAGCTTTTATGAGAGGATAAAGAATGAAATTCTCTTACAACAGTTTTAGTTCTACAATTCCTAGTTCAAAAGAAATTAGTTAAAATAAAAAAACGAGTGTTACAAGATTTATTTTTGTCCATTATAAGCATACATTATTTTAATATCTTAAAACATTGAACAATTTGTATAAAGGAACAATAGTGCCCTAATAAATTTGGATACAGTTTAATAAAGAAACTGTATCAAGATGAATAAAGAGGAGATTTGTTAATCATTGAAAAATGTTTTTAATGAAATCTTATGGATCAACGATGAATTTTAAAATCAAACATAATTAAAATAAATAACTATTAAAGAAAATTTGGTTAAAATGTTTCAAATAAGAGTTGAAATGCATTTTGAATTCAGAACTTACGCACATTTAGTCATGCATATACAAGATATTAAAGCATAGATTTAATTAAACTGATATTAAAGCATAGCTTTAAACATTATTATATTTTTGAAAATCAAAGCCAATGAATTATACAACATTTCTATCGAAATCATTTGAGGGAAAATTTAATATTTTTTCAGTAACATTTATAATGATTTTAATAATACTTAAAACATTTTCATATATCAAAATTAACAAACTGCATAGAAATTAAAAAATATTTTTATGTACATTGCAATAGTATTCTTCATGGCATATCATATGTAAATATATATAGCATACCACCATTTTAGGCCAAAGGTAAAATTTTGTAAACAAAATACCATCATATTTGATTGCTATTTAATTTCTCATGTCTAATTCAAGAAACAAAATTTGACATTTATGTATTATTTTGGGCTCTATTATCAATATTATTAATATATAATTATTAAATATGATTTGTTATACGAGGTTGTATATCTTGTAACGCATATCATTAACAAATAAAGTCAATACTTTACAGTTTGATCCAAGAAGTTAGTTTTACTCAATACATATTTGAAACTAAACTAGCAGTGCTACATTTATACAACTCTTAGAAATTTAATTGTTTTTGGGAATGATACTTATACTTTGTTAAAAAAATTCAATTTTTGTGTACATTTATAAAATCTCTTTTTCCTTTTCTTTCTCGAAAAGTTTCGCCAGGAAAACGTTTCATGCATCATTATATGATGTCATTAATGGATTATTTTCCACTTTAATATGTTAAAATGTACTAAATATAGATTTGACTTGCAATTTGAATGCTTAAATATTATTGATTATGGAAGAAACACAGATTTTAAAGGAATAATAATTACTAAAAGCAGTAAAGTAAATAATGACTTTATATATTACTTTAATAAAGTTTAGATTTTGTTCTTAAATGTCTTTGAAATAATTTTTGTAATGGAATAATTATATAAAAATAAATATTGCAATAAATGACGAACTTGCGGAAAACAGAACTTTTCTTTCAAATATTTATATTTTTTATTTTTTATTTTTTTTCATGAAATATGTTTTCATATTTTGTCTAAATTTATACAAATTTTTATGAGCTTTAAGGGAAAAAGTTCTTGACAAGTAAGGTTTTTGTAATTTAAAAGTTTAAGGAAACAAAAAAAAGTAATTTTTATTTTCTCATTCATTCAAAACAGGAATTAAATTCCTGTTTTTCGTGCCTTAAATTATTTATTAAAACTTTGTAAATTTAATAAAAAATACCAAAAAACAAATAGCATAATACTATTCATGAATGGCTAATTATTGAAACTAATTACCCAACTATTTTGAACAAAAAATAAAAAAACTGCTATAGAATGTAAACATTTCACAGAAAATCTGATAACCCCACTTCTTTTTTTTTATTAAAATTGAATAAAAAAATTTTAACGTGATACTTTTGCAAAAATTAATATAAGTTTTAAATTAAATTTTATTAAGAAGAAATTAGTAAATATCTAACAAATTGTAAGAGGAATCAACGAATAATTTTTAAAAGATTCACTTGCAACATTGTCCTCTAATATTCAATCAACATATTCAGAATATATGATATTCAGAAATTTTAAATGTTTTCTCTATTTACTTTTGAATTTCTATAAATTGAATACATATCTAGCTTTATTATGATAATAAAAATTATACACATTATAAAGTAAATTTTAATGAGCAAAAAAAAAGTTTCATTCTAAATAAATTTAAAATGAATAATTTTATCCACGTAAAATTTAATCAATATGCTAACAGAATATTTTATGTTTTTAATGCATTTATTTTCTTTAGAAACTGGTTATAATTTTTAATATAAATAATTTTACTGAATTATATTTCTCGATTAGTAATTATGCTCTTAAAGAATAATGTTCTCATACCTCTTTATTCCCAAATTTGAAATAGACTGATTGATTTGTAAAATTTTCAATTTCAAATCAGTTGGAACACTGTCATGTTAAGTATTTCACTTTTATTTTTTTAAGTGATTTGATTTAAATTTAAAGTATATATTAGTTTGGAGAAAAAGTAATCCATTATTTTTTCAGTAGACTTCTGTAGTGATCGATATCTCGTCAGGTATATATCAAATAATTTAAGATTTATGCTCGTTGAAAAGGTGACTTTTGACACTAAAATATCCTCTTGCGGGTTTTTGTTTGATTAATTCAGTTACGAGTACAAGGTTTTAAAAATGGAAAACAAACAGAAAATTCGATACATTTTCGTTTTTCTCTTGTAACGGCGAAAAAGATAGCCGGGTGGCTAAAATTGTGAAAGGTGTTTATCGTCCTATATAAGACTGTAACAACCAGTTACGTACAATTTTTGTTTCGTCGCTTCCGTTCGGGTATTTTTGATGTTAGAAATGCACCTCGCATGTGGATACAGCATCGTCGAAAATGTCTATAAAATATCAAAAATGATCGAAGTTAACCGCATGTCAGCAGTCGTAACGCACAAGACCTAAAAATCTACATGAAAGCTGTTTTAAACCTTTTTACAAAGTGAATCCAAAAGAAGTTACATAAAGTTCACGTAAAAATAATGGATTTCTTTTTCCCCAACCTAATAAGTTCTATCTCTTTAAAAGTAAAAATTACAGAAATTTGGCGTATTATGATAGCAAAACATATTGCTTTTATTTTAAACTTTAACAAGGCAAATTTGCAGAACATTCCATTTAAAATGATTTTGTTTTTACTTAAAATGGTGAAAGTAAATAATTTTGAATTATAATATTGTTTCAAATTTTCCTGTAAAAATTATTAGTAAAATCTCTGTTCATTTTTGTTATTCATTAAAGTGAATCTTTTTCTATCATCTTTCAACTATAAAATTTCTGGAAGCACAAGATAGTTTTTTATGTTTAAAACATTTTTGGTTATTTTATGTTTTAATTAAAATTTTTTGCTTTATTTTTATTTTGTTTTATAATTTTTATTAACTATATTCTTAAAAATATTATTGAAAAGTTAAGTTTGAAATAATATAATATATTATTATCTTCTTGATATATAAACTTGTATATAATAGACATAAATTTAAATTTTAAAACGACCTCATTGCAATTTAAATATTTAGAAAGGAAATTAAACTAGATTCTATGGAATGACAGCTTATCGAGAGGCTAAGGTCACAGTGACCATATCTGTTTTCTTTCCAGGGGGATCTGGTCTACGAATGTCCCTGTTAGATGGTCAGCCATACGCGAAGCTCTCAAAATTTAATCCCCAAGCATGCTTGTTCCTCAGTTTTATCGACCCGCTGAAGGGACGTTGGCTGTAGGAAGGAAATAACATTATTTAATTATTTTCTTGATTATACTATTTTTGATTAAAATTATATTTAAAACTAAAAATATTGAAAATAGTTTTTGTTATTTAAACTAATATTATTTTCAATCAAAACAAATATATGTCTATACCTATGACACAAATAAAATTAATAGTAATTAATTATTATTTCTCCACTTTTAAAAATTCATAAATTAAAAAATATTTAATTATATTATAACAGTAATTATAATGATATTTTACTGAAAAATTTTCTTTGATTAATTTTATTTTTTACGCAATAAAAGATTATTTACTGTAACTGATAGTAATAATTATTTAATGATTTCTGATTTTTATGCTATTGCTTAGTAAAATTCTAGAGCATTTTGTAAAACATTTATTTTTTTGAAAATGTCACGTAAAGATAGTGTCAAGAGGCAAAAACTAAATTAATTTAAAATCTTTTTCCATTATTATAAAAAGGTTAAACAATTATAAAATGAATAATTTTTACTTGTTTGGCTCTATTTCGAAGAAAAAGAAGCTGCACAAGTTTTCTATATGAATAGTTTTTTTCAACTGAAAACGTTTTCCACTTTTTTTTAAAATTTTTTTATGAAAGTTTGCAAAATATATCATATCTTGCGAAATATAACTCGCAAGACTAAAATAATGCAAAATAAACTTTTTAAATTGTATGTATAGATGGATGACAATATAGTTTTATGTTAGATTTCTTATGTTTTTTCCTAAATATGATAAAATTCTATATAACATTCCATATACATCAATACTTTCTTGAAAGTATATTCAAATGTAACATATTCTGCTTAAATTTATATATTCTGAAAGTTGGAGTTTGCAAGACCTGTCCCAAAAAAACATTCTGTTAAAAAATGAAAAAAAAAATTATTTTAATTTTTTTAAAGAATATCAATTACTAAGAAACATATTTTGATACAAATTATTTAAACTTTAATGATATATTTTTACAATTGGATTGTTATTAAAGTTCTTAATGGCTGTCCATTATACGTGAGTTACTAAAAAATTGTTTTTAACAAAATAAACTAAGCCCTTATTTTGTACAAAAATCATAATTTTTTTTATGTAATTTTAAAGAATAGTTTCATCATTTACACAATGATGATATAAAATATAGTACAATTTAGTATTATTCATCTATTATTTCAACGAGAAATGCTCTGTGTAGTAAATATCACCAGCATTTATTAATATTTCTATCAGTCGTAGAACACATTTGTTTATTCAAATTTAACTCTTGTAAAAATGCTTTTAATTTAGTGTATTATCATTCTTCACAAAATATTATTTTAGTATTATCTTATCACATACATATATAGTATATACACGTTGCTCTGGATAATGTAGTGCTTTTAAATAGTTTTGGCATTCATATGATTATATATAGCATATATATAGCCTATATAGCATATATAGCATATACACGTTGCTCTGGATAATGTAGTGTTTTTGAATAATCTTGGCATTCATATGATTATATTTTAAAAGGCTATTATTTGAAACAAGCTAATCATATATTTATTCATTGTTTTAAAAAAATTGCCTTTAAAATACGTAAAACATAGCAGAATGATATTAATAAGTAAAACAGATTTTGAAATAACTTTTGTATAAACTGCTTTGAATTATATTTACATTTTTAATAAATTCATGAATCACATTTTAAATTCGAGTCTACTTTTGTGATTCATCTTTATTTTTATTTTATGTAAATTTCAAGTTTTCTTTTTCCGTTATTTACTATTATTGGTGAAAGTTTTATTCTTTTTTATTAAAAACTTTGACCAAGTAATTAGTAAATTTCTCGAAATTCAAATATATTTAAAGATACCAATTTTGCATACAATTAAATTTCATTAAACATAATGCCATCATAAACACTGAAAATAATAATAATCACTTAATATGTAATTGTTCTAAGGAAAATGTATGTCAAACGCATAATCTGCAGCAGTTTTTTTTAGCATCTATATCAATACCTTAAAAAGAGAGAAATATTCATCTTCCTTTACAAATGTTCTATTAAGTATATAATATAATGTAAATGTTCTCATAATATATTAGAATTGAATAGTAGATGAAGTAAAAGACAATGATTTCCATAAAAATAAATAACGATTTAATATAACTGTTAAATGTATGAAAATTTCAAAGACATGATTTTCCTTTTAAAATATGTGAACATTTGTCCTATTTTAACATATACAAGTTAAAAAGAAAATTTATTTGTCTTAGACAAACAAATTTTCTTCTTTAAGTAATTGTAACGAAAACTACGCAACATTATATGTTAATAATAATTCGGTATTGTTATTATTTCTGAGCTTAAAATATTTAAAATTGGAATGCTCAAAAATTTTAAAAAACTTTGTTATGATTTTTCTGAAAAATAATTTTAGCCATGTTTCAGATTTATTGCCCTAATTATTTCAGTAAACAAATGATTATCCTTTCTATTTTAACCATAATATCAACTATAATTTGAAATATTTTCTATTTCAACTATAATTTTAACACGAATTTTACAATAATGAAACAACACTGTATTGTTTTCATTGACTAATCTCAATATAGTTACTTTCACATTAAGCCATTAGATGGTTTGAAAAGAGATAATGAGAATTTCATAGAGTCAAAGACGTCAAATATTAAATTTATTTCTTATTTTTTGCTGCTTAATTTGCTTATTTGAAACTACTACAACAAATTTGAACTGAAAGCCTTGTTTATGAGATTTATGTACAAAATTCTGTTTTGTTTTGAATACATATTTCATGTGATTTTTATTAATACAACGAGTGTTGAAAAATATTATTTTAAATAATAAATAACAAAATAAAATCTAACCTTTAAATTCTTTTCTTTTTTAATCTTATAATTTATAAAAAAAAATAAATTAGAAAAAGTGGTTATTTAACAATTCTAAAATGAAATGACTTAAAATTTTGCTACGTAAGAAACTCAAAACGATGCCAATTATCATTTCGATTATATTTTATTTTGTGAAAAATTTCAAATAAAAATATTTGAGAAAGACTTTTTAAAAAAATATTTCAAACTGTAAATTTAACAAGTACTTAGACTTAATCACGTGTGAAAAAGTAAATGATAACATAAAATTTTGACAAAAACAATGCTAATATCTCAAACGAAGTCTAAGAAACAATATTTGTTCTCAATTATTTGAAATATAAATTACGATGTCTATATAAGATAGTTCATATTGTTGCAAATTAGAAAAAAAATTTTTCTTCAAATCATAATTAATTGCTATAAAACATATTCCAAATGCAGAAATAAAATACTAAATTTCATAAAATAGAATAACTAAAAAAATTTACCAATCGCTTTTACAAAAACCAGATTGGTGTAAACTTTTATGTTACACAACTATATATAACCAAACTTTTTTTAATTTACTATAAATCCACAATTTTGCAGTTTATATAAACAACTACCGTTGAAAATAGCTTTGTATGTATAATTGAAACAAAAGCAAGTCTAACTGAAATTCATGCTACTTTAATGGAATTTAAACTGTAAAATAGGATTGAATTCCATTATAGAAAAGGAAAACCACTTTTCATTTTGCTCAGTTACTTTATAACTTAATTCACTGGATTTGCACTATGTTTACACATGTTAGATATAAATTTAACATTTATGATTGTAATATCATGTAACAAAACTCATAAGAGTTATCAGTTGTCGTGATAACTGATAATTATTATCAGTTGTCCTGATAATCAAATATCAGTTATCCTGATAGCTCTTCAATATTTAGCGACATGACTTAACAATATTTAAAACCTCACTATTCATATTAAAATTCTTAATTGCAACTAATTCACATTCCCACTCTAATTTACTAATTTCCAAAACTTTATATTTTTAAACATTTTATGAATAAATTTATATGATGTTAGCAGAATTACTGTACTTAATATCTCCCAATCTCACTCACTTCTGAATAAATTTTCAAATTCTCCGAAAGTAAAATTCAGCTATACATACATATTTATGTACAAATATTTGAAGAGCTTACTAAGTCTTACCTGCAAAAGAAATTTTGTTAGCCAATTTAAATCAAAATCATTATTTAAAATTGAATATAAACTGTTATTAATAATAAAATCATCCTAGACTCCATTAAATAATTGTTTCTACACTAGACTGCAACATATAAATAAAACTAAAATTTGTATTCTGATTTTCCTAAATAACGCTTAAATTAATCCTTAACATATTTCTAGAACATTAACTTTAATTCAAAAATTTTACAACCTCTTTAATTCGATAGTGCAAAAGAGAATTTAATCCGAGCAAATAGTTACAGCTAAACTAAGTTTATTAAGTTTAAAACAATACATAAATTATATTATACAGCTTTGAAGAAAGTAATATAAAATTTCTAAGGAAATAAAACATGACTGTTATAAAATCTTTATCTCATTCAATAAAATGCTGATAATGCTGTTTACTAAATTTTATCGCATTACATTTTCTTTTAAGATTGGTTCGATAATTTTTAATGACAAATCCTATATTAATCGTCCAGTGAAACTGATAGCCAATTTTATCTAATATCTTATCTGCTATAAAGATAATAGCTTTTGAATTATTAATCAATCTTGATCTAAGCAACAAAGGAAATAAGCGAAAGATAATATTAATGTTTACTACAATGCTGTATTAAATGCAGCATTATTGTACTAGTACTTTCTTATAAAAAATAAAAATATCAAACTAATTTCTTTCCTATTATTTTGGGAAAGGAATATTTGCCTTTAATAATAATTGCTTTATCCTAGATATTTTTGGTTTCAATGTTTATATTTTTTAAACATAAGTATATAGTTAAATTGAATATTTAAATTTTTTTCCATGAATGAAATATTACATTTAATAGGATTTAAAAAAAGATATGCAAATGTGCAATTATATATTCTTTACTATAAAATTGCAACAATTTACAACATGAATATTTTTATAACATTAATTAAAAGATACAATATTATTGATTAAGAATTGGAATAAAATACAAGAGATCAAATACTGTTACAAAGGATTGAGTACTATTAATGTTATAATGTTTTTCTATAAATATACTGAAAATGGAATCCTACGTTTATTATCCACCCTCTCAGTAAAACAATGCAATTTTAACATTGGCAGCAATTATTGTAATAATCTAATTCTTTGAACCAATAGGATTTAAATCTAAAAAGAATTATATATTTTAACATTGATCAAGACAAATATTGATATAATTATTAGACTATTTGATAAACCTATTTATAAGATTGCAATATTGATTAACCGTAATATATAAATAACATAGTAAAAGTTATTATATGGAAAACATTTTAATCTTAACGTTGATTAAGAAGATAATTTTTTCATGATTTCAACCATATTTGGTATTTCTAAATTGTATAAGAATATTAAAATTCGTTTTTTCCATTGTTATCATTCGAAAATCCATTTCACAATTCTAAATTTTTGAAATTTTTTTAATTTTATTTTTAATTTTACACGTTTTTACTAAAAATAAAATATTGACAATGCTCATCTAGTTTTAATTGATTTATTAAAATGAAAAATTGGTAGTGCTAACTCATAATAACATATTAAATATGCATTTTTCAAACGTATTTTCACAAGCATAAGGATCTTCGATAAGGATACAAAAAAATGAATAAAATAAAATAAATAAATAAATAAATAATATCAACTTAGAATGTGGTTTCAATTTGTAATTTAAAGCTGTTAATCAATTAATATTGATTTTATCATCATGATTACAAATTTATCAAGTAACGTTGAAGCAAAACAAAAAACAATATTTTGAAGAGAAACAATTTAACATCTTTGTTAATATTTGTTGATTTTATCATATTTTAAGCAGTTACCTTAATATCATTATGAGTTAGAATTTATAGCATAAAAGAAAGATATGAAGACATTAATATTCCAAAATAATTTCATTGCAACAGTTATTGTACTGAAAGAAAATTTTTCCTTTTATTTCGATGTAATTTGTTAATTAGAAATGTTATTTCGAATTTTATTTGATAAGCTCTGAATAAAATAGTTGGATATAAATATATGTTTTACAATTTTATGAATTATTAAAAAATCTAGTATGATGAATCTATCAAAATGTATGCAAGAAAATTAACAACAATAAAAATAATTTTCTACAAAACTATTCAAAATAGCATTGAAAATATTATTTCCAAAATTTAAAAATTCATATCCCTCTTTGATAATTACAATAGAGCATCACAATTCACTAAAATTAGGATTTTAAAATTTTGATATTTAAAATTTAAATATTTGAAAATATATTAACAAATTTCAACTATATCATAAATCTTCTTTCTAAATTTCCTCCATACAATATTTATCATTTAAGATTACATTATTAATTAAAGTAGCCAAACTTTAATAACATGAAGAGAAATTTTGATACTTTTTATGAAATCTATTTTGAATAAATATTTTAGATTTTGAAACTTTTCATGCGAATTATGTATGAAATGTAAAATATGGAACAATTTTAATCAATTTTGTGAAACAATAATAACTTTCTGCAATACTCAAGAAATAAATTGTTAGTGATTTAAGAATGGTTTTTTAAAAAATCTTTTTCCATTTTTTATGAGATATGGTATTTAATAAACGCTTTTATTTCCTCACTTTAAATATTCGTGTATTCATTTCTTGAGGAAATTTTCAAAACAAATTTAATGAAATAAAATTTATTTAATTGGCTCTTTCTAAAATACACTTGATTATAATCTATAGATTTTTAATTCAAATTGAATATCTAGATTAGAATTGCTAATTAAAAGAAATATTTTTAAGAACATGTGTATAATTTTTGAAAATGTTTTAAGTGCACATTTAACGGATTTTTAGTAAAATATTCTAAATGAGTTAATCAAAAACATATTAAAAATGATAAGCAAAACAATTTAATAAAATCATCAATAACTTTCTCTATAATCTAACTCACATAAATCTTATTTCTTAAGCTGCAAAAACGTAAGTAAATCATTGCCGTTTTAGTGCGATTGATAGTATTTTTCGCTGTGTAGTAAAAAAGCAATAAAAAGTGCAATAAATACTTCGCATAGAAGTATTAAATAAGGAATGAAATGGTCGTTTTTCAGACTATGAAATTAGTTTCTATTTTGCTCAAATTGTATATCGAGAAAAAGTAACAGTTATCTTTTTTAAAAAATTCAATTATCTGTTTTTATAGAATGTGTTTCAATGCATCACATTAAGAAATACCAATCCTTTCATTGTTTTCTTTTCCAACACATATAACTTATCGACAGCGAACAACTCTTTATTTTCATTTACATCTTGCCAAAAACATTAAAATATATTTCTCACATTTTATTCATGAATAATTTTTGAATAAAACATAAAATTTTTCCACCTTCACTTAAATATCTGAATATATTTTTTATTCTTAAAATCACACATTATTATTATTATATGTTTGAACTTTTCACCAAGGAATACTCTACGAAATTATCAAATAATATTAAAATTAATGTTTATGGCTTGAAGTTTACTTTTTACCATTAAACTTATACTTTTTTGTAACATTTAATAATAATACTTACAATTGAAAAGATTTTGTATTTTATGCAAATTGAAAGCGCTTATTTAAATATTTGAATCACGATATTAAAATGAGTTACAAATTAATTAAAGTAAAAATTTGGATTGAGATCTTATAAAAATAGTCTGGAAATTATAAATTCTATTGAAATTTTGAAATGTTTAAGCAAAAATGTTTAAAATATTTTTGTTTAGTACATCACTTTGAATTTGTTTAGTACATCACTTTGAATTTATAAATGTGTTCCTGAGAGACATGTAAATACATTTTTTTCTTATATAATTTATAGCAAATAATTCATCTTAAGCTCAAAAATATTCATTATAATGTTTTTTCAATAAAACTTAAGTTTAATTTTTATAAGAAATTATGCAAAGAAATTAACTGAAGTTTTTGAAATACATCAGTGTAGTGCTTTCATAAAATTATTAGCAACACTGAAAATGTTAAAGAAAATTTTATACTAAATGTATTAATTTATTTTTTTATTAAAATTTAAAAGCTATGTTTTAAAAGTCTAATTTATAAAAGAAGAAGACCTTTTATATTTTAAATCCTTAATTTTAAAATCAATACCAAATACAAATATGTTAGGAGAAAAATATTTCAATATGTCCACCAATTCTTTAGAGTTATTTGAATATATTATTTTTGAAAAAATATTTGCGTATGTAAAAGCATTTCAGATTTCTGACCGAACCAGTTAGTAGTTAGTCTAAGTTAGTAATATTTTCTAATTTAAAATCTAAAAATGGATGTTATTTTAAGTCAAAAATCACAAATTATGTATAGAATTTGTTTGTCAATTCTCCATTTTTTATTTTTAAAAGTGATAATATATTTTCATTTCAACCATATTTGGGATAAAAAAGTAATTTATAAAATATTTATGTATATTTCTGCAAGTAAACATTTTTTTCCTAATGTATAATTAAGATAATTCTCAATACGATGTAATTACAGGAACGAATAAATTAACGCAATTAATATAATTACTGATTAAAGATAATAAAAACTAAATTGCAGAAAAATTGGAAGAAAAACAGTTGTGTTGTTTAGCATTCAATTTAATGCTATAAGTTTATATAATCTAAAAATTACTTAAAGCAATTCTTTGAAATTTAAAAAGGCAAAACATAGGACTTGCTTTCAAGAAAAGTATGATAGACGGAATTGAATAACTTGATTTAGTTTAATATTTCAAATCACATAAAAATCAACAGAAAGTAATAGTGCTCATTTCGAGAAATTGCATTAATTTTGAAGTTATACATTTGAAATATATTGATACATTATACTTTAAAAATTGATTTAATTGATAAAAAATCAAGACATAATCAATTAACTGATCATTATGTCACTAATATAATTTATTTTCCTATTAATAATTTGAAATATACATTGTTAAGAATTTCGAAAATAAATTTATGTTAGTATATTTTTCGTTCAGTTATTATGTATCAAAATGCTTAATATATCGGAAAAATAACAGATTATTGAAATTTTTTTTATTAAAATATATTGCTAACTAATCCAGGAATACTATACAGCTTTTTATATACCTAAAATGATTTCTTAATCCCTGCAAAACGTTTTATTAATAATTCTAAGTATATCGTTTTCCCTTTAGAATCTCTTTGTATATTTTGTAGCCGAATGATCACAATTTTGTTCACAAATTCAGCAATTTCGGGAAATCTCATTTCGAATGCGAGGGGAAAAATGACTTAAAAGTTCCTTCAAACTAGTGTTCTAATTAAGTAGCTTTTTTGAAAAAAATAGATTTAAATTGGCAAATGAATTTATATTTTTAACTTTAATTTCGAAAGCAAATTGTTTCTGTAGCAAATTAATAGAATGCAGTAAAAGTTAATGTTTTTGTAAAAAAATATTAATTAATATTTCCTAACAAATAATTTAAATAATTTGAAAATTTTGAATGAATATGTATATGTATCAGTGATCAAAACAAACTGGATTTTCAAATTTAGTTAATATTTCTTAGTATGATGATAGTTTAAACATTTTAATAAATAACTTATTTATAAGATGTGTTCTATTCAAAAGAAAAATTAAATTATAAATGTCTTTATTCAATTTAACTTTCTTCTATAATACCAACATATTTTAGGAATTCATTGTTTCATAAATTTGATATTATGTATTTTAAGATATTATAGTAGAAATTTTATTGTATTTAGAAGCTATTAAACTACATTTTTTATATTATAAGACATTTAAGATCAATGTTGGAAATTTAAAAGTTAAACAAAATTATGAATAATAGAAATATTATCTTTAATTAAAATATGATCAAAACATCCTTTAAATTTCCTCCTTAAGCAACAGAAATGTTATGACTAATAAGTTATGGTACTTTTCTCCCATGGGAATTTATAATACTGAATATTTATTTTATTCATAATTTTGTTTCGCTTAGTAAATATCCAATGAACATCCAAAATAAATCGCAATTAAGTATGCAAATCATATGAAATTTACGCTATGCATTTGAAGCAATGAGATATGCAAATGCTTTCATAAAAATATCACATATTGCATTGCATTTCATAAAAATTTCACATATTGCATTGCATTTTATAAAAATTTCACAAGCCACTGTTGTTCCACCAACAAGCGCTTAATAAAGGAAGAAGGGATTGCTGATTTGAAATACATCAGTAGCTTTTTCATGCATTTTTATTTCTTCTTGCATAGACTGCGTTTAAATATGCCTTGTAGAAAATAACAAGCATTTTTCGAACGAGTTCCTGAATTCAACCGTGAAAAAACAGTAGCCTATAAGAATAGCAGATTATCCTTCAGAGAAATTGGTGATCGTATTAGACGAAACTTAGGAACTCTGATGTGAATCAGGAATTTATGGATGTAGGAGGGAACAGTGAATCAACGGGATCAATCGAACCCACTTGGTTGTACAATTAAACAGGATGACAGACATATTGTGCATATAACAATGATGCCTATGCTACATAATTAACAATAGGAGAATAGTTTCATTCTGTCAGCATTATTCATTGTTTGTTTGCATCATTCGACGGCGAACCTTGGTCTCAATGTCTTCCATATAAAAGGATACCTCTGGGGGGTTGCAGGCCAAGTATTGGGGAGTTTTCTTCTTGGTCCCTGCTTCTAAATTACCAAGACTCCCACCAAGGTGCTTCTAACTAACTTGTAGAACTTAAATTAGGGTAACATGCTGGTGCAACAACAACCGTTCAACGTCATGTGCAGACATACACAATAGAGAATATTATTGCTTTGTTTATCCTTTACTCAAAATCACTGTGTTTGTACCAACATAGACAGCAGAACGAAACGACATTTTCTTAATAGATGAATCCCACCCCTATCTTTTATGCCACAATGGTCGAATTCAAGTCTAGAGACACGATGGTGTGATATAGTTGAACTGTTGAGTTATGCATCGTCACATTATAGTCCTCAGACAACTATCCTGGTTTGGGCTGATATTTGATTTCAGTCTCATATTTCTCCAGTTTTCTTTGTCGATATACTGAACAAAATGTTACATTTCTTAGAATTTGGATATCGTGACTATTTCAACCTTCATCCCTTGCCATTTGCCATATTCCAATATATTTATGTATGAACACATGTGGCATGCAATGCTAAATTGTTCTATCTGATCCATCAGATTGAATTGTTTCCTTAATCATTAACAATTATACTCAGTTATTGATGTATCATAGAGTACTTAATAATTGAGTTGAATAAGAGTTAAATTATTACTTAGTAGTGTTTAATTATTTCTTATTTAGTAAATATATTATAAGGAAATGGAAAAGTACTATGAAATCTGTGTAATAGAAGCATTTATTATACAACAATTTATGAAAACAAAATTAAAAAATTATTTCTTCCAAAAGCGAGTCCAAAGTGAAAGTGAAATCTTTTTAGAAAAAAATTTGCAAAGTAATGAACACTAACATCCATATAAATTATATGATATTCTTACAAAATTATTTAAAAAGCATGATGAGGCTTACTCCGAAATAAAAACATTTATAAGTCACCCGTATACTAAATGAATTTTCAAACAGAAGTCAAAAATTTATACTAAATAATTTTCCTTAATTTTTTAAGTATTTTAATTAAATTAATATTAAATGATGATTGAATATTTCTAATAATGGAGGCATATTTATATCACTTTATTTTTAAATGATAGAATTTTTAAAACAAAACATAATTGAACTACAAGTTTAACTCTGAAATCTTTAAATCTGTTTCATGTAAATATTGTATTATATCATGCTTGCCATAACTTTAGTTTTAATTTATAGCACTCTCAACTATATCAAAACATATATTTTGAAAAAATTTCTAAAACAAGGATTAGTATCTCCATAGTTTAAAACTATAAATATCTCAATAAATTTTTTCCATATCCCTTAAAACTGATGCAATAATGAGGAAAGTTTTATTTTTTTATACTTTTCTCTTATTAAATAACGTTTTCTGAAATTAGCAAAAGCAAAAAAGAAGAAGGAAAAAAAGAAAACCTTTTTTTTGTTAATTGAGTTTCCCGTGTCTCAATTTGATTAGATAATAGTAATAACTCTTTTTTACTAATCTCTGAATCTTTAATCGATTATTTAATGAATATAATAAGGCCAATTGGCAATTATATCGGAAAGATAAAGAATTGCTTGGTAGGAAATAGAATAAATATTGTTTCACATAAGACACAGCATAAATTTTTTTTTGTTCTTTAATTTCCCTATTACCTTCATATTTAATCTATGAATTAATTTTATATTTTCTAATGCTGAATATAATGTATAAATTTTTAAACATTAATTGCGAAATAACTTATTGTTTATATACTTTTTTATTACAAAAATATATACATTTTTTTAAAATAAGGATTGAGTATGGATTCTATTTTCTCCGAATAGTGAGCAGGTAAAACAGGCATACTACAAGCATATTTGTTTCATAATTGTGATTTTTAATAAATAGTGGATCACAGAGTAAGCCTCGTCAACAGTCATTGTCGTTCAAGTAACCAAGGACTCATAAATGCATGAAGGAATTGAATAAAATTAACTACATTTTAATAAAGACTGTTTACATCGATAGTTTGACATTATTTTTCAGTTTGGATAGATCCAATGAGTAAAAGTCAAATGACTCTGGACTCCGGTCTAGGCATCTACTAAGCCTGTTAACCTTCAGCTTAAGCAGTATTGTTTGGAGTGATCTTTGATTTCAGGTAATTTTTACAGGTGCAGGTCTCAGGACTAATCTTTAGCAACAAATTTCATTCTTTTTCTTAAAGCAGCAGATGAGCATTTGCTAGAGCGGGGAATAGAAAGGTCCATGTTTTACTTCAGCAGTTGAGTATTAGCACCATTTTGTTGAAACCATTTTTTGACAATTTGGCCGATCTGCAGAGTTAATAGACTAGCTTTCATTATACATCAGATACTTTTAAAAGCCTTATATGCATTGAAACAAATTTCATTTGGTAGTATAACTTGTAGTACAACAATGCAAATCAAGGTGTCATCTGTCCTGAAATAAATGTTGCTTCAGAGAACACAAGTCCCATATTTTACAATATAAGCAATAATATATATTACATTTTTTATTGTCCTATTAGTCTTAAGATTTCGCTTCAATAGAGTATATTTTGTTCATATAAAAAAGACAACTTCAGCCATCTCAGAATACCAAATTACAAGTAAATCAGTATTTACATTTATCTCAAAAATCTATTGTAGAGTGGCATAGAAAACTCAATAGACATGACGTCAATAATGGTTTAGTTATTACTTTTGAGTAAAAATTATAAATAGCAAGAAGTGACTTTACAACAGAATCTTCTTGTAATACTCATCGATAAAGAATTTATTCCCAATATCTAACTAATCATTCATCTTTGCAAAGATTATATCCATACAACGTTTCATATTCATGTGACCACGTTTTTTCTAAATATATAAATTCTGGTGGTAAAGTAAATGATTGCATTATATTTTATGTTATTAATAAACTATACAATTTAATAGGTTCTCATATAATGTATACTTGCAAAATTCTCGTAAACTAATAATAAAAATTTTAGGCAAAAAGAGATTTTTTCTGAACATAACTTAAACTATTTTGCTAATATATATACTATTTGTAATAAATATAAAATATTATCTATGTATCCTATAAATACACAGAAATTTTTATGCATTTTAAATGTCTGTTCACTAATATGAAACTTTTGCAAGAATTTACTAATTTTCTTCAAGAATTTATAATGCTTGGAGCTTTTATTACATATCATTCCACTTACCCTGTCTTGTGGTCAGCGTACCTGACTCGGATGGGGAGGACCTGGATTCGAATTCCGGCCCGGGTATGGGAATGTACTTTCTCCCATTCTCTCTTGTCTTTGTCCTTTCCTTGTGTGAATGGTTACCTACCCTATAAATGCGTCCTTTGGCATATGTGTACTGAGGAAGTCGGACTTCACACCAAATTATGGTTCAGTTTGAAAAGTGGAGAAGCTCACCCCATATTGCCAGCCTGGTTGTATCACGAAAACAACAACATTGCAAGTTATAATAGTCTACATAAGTTCAAAGTATTTGTAGATTAACTAATAACGTATTTAACAACAAGTATTTTTAGATAAAAATTAGTTTATGACATTCAATTTCTCTTTATTCAAATGTTCAATAGTTTCGCAATATGCAACTTTTTTTTTTTTTTTACCATTTTGAGCCAATTATTTGTACAACAAGTTCTTGTATTCTTTTTACATTTAAATTTGATTAATTTTTTACCTTTAAAATGTAATATTACTGGTTTTTATATAAAATTTTTATTTAAAATTATGTAGTTTCATAAATTTCAAAACTAAATATTGCACAGCTTGTTCTGTTTATTAATTTATCTCAAGTGAACAAAAATATTTCAATCAAAATAAACATGATTCAAAACATTGATTAAATTGAAATCTTATGCTCTGAGTTTTCGGGGGTTTGGATTTTATATCCTGCAGTTCTTTTTTGAAAGAGAGTAAAATCTTAAACTCTATTTCATATAAAAAACATTATAAAGAATTTCTCAATCATATAAAGAAATGTATCACACTGAATATTAAAGTGTCCTAATGGGCAATGTGTAAAACTTTTTAATCATTATAATTTATCAGAGACCATGATTATTGCACACACACAAACAAACTCTGAAAATACAAGTAAACTTTATTAATAAAGAGTAAGTTTAATCTTGCGTTATTCAAATCAATAACTTTTAAAATTATTTAAAAATATGGAAAAATTTTTTCCTATTTAGATTTTACGAATATTATTACTCTAGTAAAATAAATTATTTTAAACAGCAAAAAATTATGTAAACACAAGAGGTTAAATAAAATGAAAAATTGTAAAAAATATGAATTTGTAGGTTTGATATGTATTATAAGTAGCCTAATAGTTGAAAATTGTTGTTAAATTTTTACCATACACAGTGTTTGGCTTACGAAAGGTATTTTTTGAAAGCTTCTGTTAAATTTATGATAGTATAATAAATAAAATAGCATTTCCGTAAAAAACAGAAGAAACAATTTAAAAATAGCTGTTATTATAAACAGTATTTAGCTTCCATTACATTTTTTCATGAAAGTTGTGAAATATTATCATATATAACCCTTAAGCGTTCTGAAAAGTTTTATCATGGATAAAAGCTTTATTCAAGTTCCAAGGGAGAAAACCTGAAAATATGATCTACTCCAACAGACATGTACGTACAAATGTGAAATGTAACATCTGTATTTCTTTATTCAATTGTATTCAAATTTAAACTTGCATTTGTGATCAAGAATTTACATTCAGAACTATCAAAAGGCAATGGTTAGCCTTAATTTTATGTTCACGTGATATTTTTGTCAATCAAAATGGTACTTTTATTTCAATGTTATTTTCTCTAAAACAATAATAATTAAAAAAAAAGTGAAAAAGCGTTTTAAAAAATAATGATAAAACTAAAAGTACAATACAATATCTAATATTAAAATGCTGTATATCATTATTTTATAATTATTGCGTTTATAATAATTTACTTATTATAAACACAATAATTATATAATTATTCACTTTCCACATCACTTAAAATCAAGAATATTTAACAAATCATTAGTGACTATAAAATTAGAAATTAAATTAAATAGCTTCGCTGAAGAAATAAAATATCGTTAGAGTACATAAAGAAAAGGAAAAGAAAATAATAAAATTGAAGGATATTTTTCCCCTGAGGATAAAACTGTAAAAAACATTTAAAAAAAATTATCATCTTACATAACTTACAATACAAACACTAACGTTGTTTCTTTTATATCTGTCATGTAAGCAAATAAAATTACTTTTAATATGAATGACTTAATAATGTTTGCTCAAGATAAATCACGTGTCTTAAAATCAAGTAAAGAAAAAAGTAATTTCAAACACATTTTCCAATCCAATTTTCTTATTCACATATTGACCCTTCAACCGTAACTGTAAATCAGTGAAACGATAAAAATGTAAGATAATATACCTAAGCTTTCTTTTAGAGTTAGAGAAAACTAATTTATTAACTTTAGTGGGTTAGGTTTTTTATTGGGAAACTAGTTTTTTTTCTTGTATAATCTTAAAGATTTGATGGAAGCAACGTAAATAAATTCACTCTTTGGTATTTAAGAATTTGAATAACTAACTGGAAAGTATTTAAATTTTCAATGTTATACCATTAATATTTTTTGTTTAGATAAAGGGCTATTAATTTGTAATTATCCTGTTAATGTCTTAACTAAAATATATGTTTTACTTCAGTTTAATTTCTTAAATTTATTTTTAGTCAAAAATTCCTTTATTTAATTATCGTTAAATTCCCTTCACTTTTGTTATAAATTTTGAGGTAATCGTTTATTATTATTTTTAAAAAAATGTGGAAAGCACTCTGCTTATGTAGGCACAATTAGTGTACATCCGAATTTACTAAGTCATTTGCCAAATGAGGATTTTGATAATTGAAGTTTGTTAAGTATTGTAATTGGGTTATACACTTATCTTAATATTATTAATATAATCATTTTAATTTAAAGAAAAATATTTATCGTTATTGGTAGTATTTTAAAATTGAAATTTATTAAAATAGATTTACCAAAAAGCTTAAAAGTGAAATAATGGAAAAAATGAGTTACTTTTTTTACTATTGTTTGAAAGATATATATATATATATATAT
>JAPDSC010133243.1:57077-75658 GCA_026290005.1 Latrodectus geometricus
GACCAACGAGATAATAAAATAGAATGAACTATTATATGCAAATCGTTTCTAGCTTATCGTAATGAAACTGCTTTCTCAGATATCGAAAAACCCATAGTTTCTTGTATATTTCTCAGAAAGATAAAAATGGTTTATTAAATGAAATCATTACAATATTTACAATGATTATATCCATGTCTCGATTATAAAAAATTGGCTATTATGCTAAATTATTTTACTCATTTCTTATTCACTCAATAACTTGATAATTTTTTAATAAAAATTGTGAAGATTTAAATTCATTTTATAATTCAAAACCACTTAGTTTAATTTAAAAGCAGCAAGTTAAAAATATACATTTAGTTCTAATAATAATTCAAGTTATATACGCAACTTTATTTTATAATTTTAAGATGTCAATTTTATTTTCAAAAATAGCCCAAAATTTTATGAAATTTATGATATTAAAAACTAAATAATGCGTAAGTAAAAAATGTAATCCGTTGCAACTGAAAGTGACAGAGAAAGCTTACCGCTAAGATTTTAAACTTAAAAATGGTTCTAGAGTTTTTCCGTTGTTATTTTAACGAGCTACAACTTTATGAGCTTCTTGAAAAGCAAGCAATTTTATCATTCAGATGCGTACCCAAAGAACAGAAATAATTTGTTATTTTGCTCATCGTAAAAACGAAGTAAGCCGTAAATAAAAGAATTCCATTAACTTTTTTCGGCATTCTAAAATGTTTTATTCATTCCTGAAAAAAGTGAGTATTTTTATAAGAATAAATTTAAAAGCCATTTTTTTAAATATTTATATGTATTTAAATCATTTCATATTTGATGAGTTTTATGATTTACTGTAATTAAAATGGGAGAATATCAATGAAGTATATCGAAGAAAATTAAAAGCTGTGAAAGATCATAAATGCCTCAAATAATTTTGAAAGATCTAGTTTCATAATGCATGTACAATATTTTTTGCATTCCATATTTAATATTTAGTTAATTACATCTACATCTTCCATTGGATACCATTTTATGCTCTTAAAATCTACAGTTACTACAAAAATAAACAATGAATACTTATCCGCCAAAAAATTAATCATATCAATTATTTTCACAAGTTTTAGCAAGTAAAACAGTTGTGACTCAGCTTGGTATAGAATTTGTAAGCCACTAATACGATTTCGAAGGTAAATTATGACAAACATTCATTCATGGTAAGTATTATGAACATACAACAAATTACTAAAATAAATTTATCCTCTCGTAAAAAATGTTCAGTAGTCATAATAATTTAGTAGTCAAATAATTTAGCAAAGATTATTTTTGTTGACATATTTAAGAGCCAGATTTCCAAATATTTGAAACCTTCCTGAAAATCCTTTGTAACATTATTCCTATCTTTTTGAGAAGAGTACTGTTCATACAAAAATGCTCATATCGGAATGAAAAACCAGCTGAAGTTGACAAGTATCAATAATATTCATATTCTTTGAAATTTTAAACAATTTTTCAATAACAATCGTCGTTTAATAATATACTTTTAAAATCTCCTATCACCTGGTTTAATTCTTCTGAAACATACATAAAACAATCGGGTAATTGAAGTACATTGTATTATGACCATTGATTTAATGTGATCAAAATATTCATTCATGTGACAAAGTAGTTTTTTTACTATGTTATGTTGTTTAATCATGGTTCTCGGGTTCATTTTAGTCACAAAAGATACTGACAGTCTTGTAATATGAGAGTCAACTATCTCGAAGAACTCCATATTTAACAGAGATCAATTAGTTGAGTTTTTAGAAACTTCTTCATTTGCACTTGCATTATAATCTATAGTCAGAAAACTATGAATACTGCTTACCTGTCTTTCTCCAAGTGATACTATCCCTAAGAACCACTAAGAGCCATTGTTCAATGTTTTGATTTCTGTCAACTATTTCCTATTTTATTCACTTATTCGACATTAGCATAATTTCAGTTTGCAAGCATACTTTTAAATATTTTATCTTGGAGAAATTCGTTACAAGTCTAAACAAAAAATTTTGAAATTATAAATAGTAAAAAATGCAAATATTATATTATTACATTATTAATTAACTTATAATATTCTTATTTAATTCAGATAGAATAATTAATTGAATTTTTGTGCAGATTATTTTCATTTTTTACAGAGCTGCCAATTGATTAATTATTTCACCATTCTATTATCAGCTGAATTTTTTAAAAATCTGTACCATTTTTTTTTTTTTGTAGAAAAAAGTTTTTAATCTATCTCAATTTCATTGCGAATAAAGTATGAAATATATTAAATATAAATAAAAATATTGTAGAGTAAAATATGAGTACTATAAAATACTGAAATCCATTTTCGCATAAACTTTTATTCAATATAGAAATAATTTTAAACTGATATATTTAAATTTTATTTTTATACTTCTAATAAAATTAAGCTGCTTTCTGAAACACGTAATATGTATATCATAAAACATAATTTTCAATTTTATAATAATTGTTTATCTTAAACAATAGAATTTTTACAATCTTTGTTCCTCCTATTTCTCTATGCGAATTTCTCTTCAAAAGATTTGTAAGAGATATTAATCTTTTTAAGAAATTTAAATTACTTTTATCTATATTTACTTCTTTTTTATTATTAAATAAAGCAACATGTTCTAAATTTATAAATTTTATGAAATTTTATAATATTGCAGTAGCTAATAAATATATATAAGTAAAGTTATTTATCATTTCAATGTGCGAAAATTGGGAAAAAATGTGTTATACAAATATGTAAAATAGTATTACAGACAAATTTTATAAAATTATTTTCACTGAGCAAAGTTTCAAATAAATTTCAGGAAAAATCCTGGCTGAATCCATTTTTGCAGCTGAAATAAATTAGTGGTAAGGATTATTTAAAAAAAATAGGCAATATTTTATAAAAATGTAAGAAATCAATGAAAAATATTAAATTTGCTTAAAAATAGTTACAAAAATTGCAATTAAAAAATATGAAAAATGAATGCGATACGTATACTTTATTAAAAATTCAATTATAAAAGCTATTATTATTGTAAAATTATAATTAATTTTTTACCAATGAATTTTTGCATTGTATTCTAATTTTGACAAAATTTTCAATAAACATTGAGTAATTTGAAGTCGGTGTGTTTTCCTCTGTTATTTAACAATCTAATGTAGTTGTCTGCTTTATATCATGAACATGTTTGCCTTAATCTTAAGTTTTGTTATGATTGGTAAAAGAATTTACATTTCCCCATGGAATACTATATAATGATTATTTTACCATGTTCAGTGAATTCTTCAGAATAATGAATTCTATTTGCAAAGCATAATGTTCATGAGAAAACACTTTTTAGATACACTATCAAGAACTCCGAGAAAGATTATGATCGCAATTTGTCCAGCTGAGAAGATCGATATATGAGACGCTCTAGACTCTAGAATAATAAATATTTATTCCGATCAATATTTTTGATTGAGAAGAGACGGAATAAGCATAAAAGACGTCATAAAAGACAGAATAAACATATTTAGTAACTAAGTAACTGGAAAGTTTTATGCGAGTTAATCACACGTTTGATTCTCTTTACATAAGGATCATTTAAATAAGCTTTCAATTTTGCAAATAATTCTAGTATCTATTAAAATTAATAATTTTGCAGATTTTTAAATGAGTTTTTATTCATTTTGAGAAATATTTACATTCAACGATGGATTTTCAATACTAAATACTTAGACTTAAGAGAAATAAAATAAGTGATTGATAATAAAATTAATAAATAAAAATTGCCGAATATTATTTATATCTCATAACATCAAGCATCAAAGTAGCTGTGGATCTTGGTCAAAAATATTTGTTGAAAATAATCATGCATCTTTTTATTTTTTAAGTTGTGTAAAATCAGAAATATCTGCGTGAATTCTAAAATTCAATTATTATTACCAATTTCAGAATTTCCCATTATAATAAACCTGAAATAGTCATAATCATTAAATTTCCCATTATAATCATTAAAAGATCATTAAATCATGGAAATTTTCATATTCAATAAGATAACTGCATCACAGTACAGAAGAAACTATGCCATAATTGTAGTTATTTGTTGGCGAATTAATATAAGCTTTTCGAATTTTTAAGCAATGGTAAAATGCTCTATTGACTCTTAAGCTTCTTTCAAGACCATACCAGCATACGTAACTTAGATTCTAAAAACTTTAGATCAAAATATTCTAAGAACATTACATCTAATGGTCTATGATTGGGTTAAATGAGATTAATTGATATAGAATGCTCTATCAAACAGACATTTGCAACTCTAATGTAGGAATAACAATGTTGTGGAAAATGTATAGTATCTTCAGTAATACACGAATTTTTGATGTTTTAATAAATACCAATATAAACTACTATGTAGCTCATAGTATAAATGCTAAAATAAGATTGTTATAAAATGATAACAATGTATCAAATAAAAAACTTTTTCTAAATTTTTAAAATAATCCGTTGTGAATAAAAATTAAAACAGAATTTGTTCTCAAATTTCTTATTCGAGCAAAATATCTTTTTGCAAAATTTTAAATAAAATTTATTAAAAATAGGAACATGTAAAACCTTAAAAGAGTGTTAAATCATGCTTCAGATTTTTCCTATAAATTGTATACCAACTTCATAAAATGCATATTTAATTCTCAGTCTCTTTTTACTATTTTAGTCTTGTTACATAAATTAAAATTAAACTAGAATTAAATTAAGTTCTACGTTGAAAGAAATTATAAAATCTAAATATTAAACCATCTAAAACAATTTTCAATTTGTACTTAATAAAATATTTTTTAAATAAATGAAAAAGAACATATTGTAATCAATATAGACTTGATATCTATGTGTAAGCAGTACGTAAAATTTAAATGACCAAAGCTTATGGAAACTGGCAACCGAAAATTTATATAAAGTTATTTAAAAAATTACAAAAAAGAAACTACGTTTAATTCCTCTTATATCGCATTATAATTAGTATAACTAATAAGGAATAAAAATAGAAAGCATTTCTGTAACCTGGTTTATAATGTTATTCATCGGTAACAAATAATTCGAATCTAAATGGAGAATATTTTTCTTTCTAAGGAATTTTCTCGTTTGTGATGATTTATCTTGGTTGTATTCAGTAAGCTAATAAAATTTACTGACTTAAATTTCCAGCAGATGTCACTCAAAATCAAACGATAACATATCTGAAATCAGGGTATTTATTTAATTCTTATCAAGTAATCACAAAACAAAAAGTCAAACAGTAAACTCAACCATTAGTTAACTCCTTTGTTTTAACTCTTTTAGTGCATAGTTAAATCATGTATTATATTAATTTTAGTTTATATTTGCTATTAGTGAAATTTCTTTCATTCAAAGTTAACTTTCAAAACTAAACAACAATCATTTGTATTAAAAATGACATAATTTTAATTAACGTTTATCATCAGAATTCAAGTCCAGGAAAGGTTATGAATTAATTCATTTTTAAACCTTGAATCAAGACGATATATCTATAGTAAATATAATCAAAATTTTTAACGATTCTATTATTAATTCAAGGAAATTCTCATTGGTGTTTTAAGGCATTAATTGTCCTATTAAAGTTTTAACTTTAGAAGCACATAAATATTGCCTTTTTCTCAGATCTGATGGTAGGGACTCTAACAAATCCAATATTTATAAAGTTTTTGCAAAAAATATAGTGACTGAGGATTTATAAACCCAACATGTATTAATCATTAATTATTAGCCCAATATCGAACTAGGACAAAAATCTGAGAGGAAAGAACTATCTTGTATGTCCATATAATTTTGGCATAAAACAATATATTAAGAAAAGTTTTAGAATGAAAAATAGAAGAGTATCATATATAACAGGTACTTTGGTTTATTGGAGAGATAACTGCTGAAATAGGAATACTCGGTTTCTAACTGTGTCACAAAAATTTATATATATATATATATATATATATATATATATATATATACTTTTTATCACAAAAAGTTATAAAAAAATCATAAAGTTTCCATTAAAATTGAAACAAATTGCAAAGTAGAATACTAAAAATGTAAAGTACAAAATTAAATTTACAAAAAAATAAAATGTCAATAACAAACAAATTAATTCAATTTCAATAATTAAATAGCAATTTTTCCATATTTTGTTTTTTTAAACTGAATATTTTTCATGTGATTTATGAGATTTAAAATATGAGTAATTCAAAAATTAAATTTATTATTTTAGTATCCTTATAAAGAATAGTCTTTTTATTTTTAAATAAATATTTGTTTTCAAAAATGTTTTGAAAATATGAATACCTTTTTCTTTATAAATAAGCTTCTTGTTTTTTTATTTATGGTAATTATTTCTTAAATAAAAGATTCCAATGATTTATATTTAAAAAAATTGTAATTTTAACAAGTAATATAAGTGTTATAAAACTTATGTATATTATATATAAATCAAATTCTTTTTGTGTCCATATAAATTCCATATACAATATTAATTCCATATACAATATTAAAATTCCATATACAATATTAGAATAATAAAGGATATTAGAATAATAAATTTTACTTAATTTTGAATATTCTATTTTTATTTATGTTAGAAAACAGGTTGGAATATATACATATAGTTTGTAAGTTTAAAATACAACTACATTTTTATTGTGACAAAACAAAAATAAATGGAAAATTATTTTTTTATTTTGATGAATTAAAAAGGACTTCAAAATATCTGGTTAAGACAAGCTATCACAATTTGAATTTAGACAAACTATCACATTTTGGTTTGAGACAAGCTATCACAATTGGAAATATCCAAACATTAATTTGTAATTAACTATTTTAAATGTAAATGCAGAACTGATTTTTTTAATTGATTTATTTCAGGTAAAATGATTCAACTTAAAAAAAATTTCTAAAGTCCATTTTACCAAAATATTAAAATAATTTCCTAAATATATGGATTAAAAATTTTGTTACATGAAATTTAAATTCCTTTTTTATCAGATTATGTTTTTGAATTCTGTTATTTTTAAATAATTAAGAGTCTTAAAATTGATTTTATGATAAATTAATTCGCGTAATTATTTATTATAGGTAAGGTCCAAAATAACTTTATTATTTATATGGAACCTGCAAATATAATATTAATTGCCCTTAAATTCATTTCAAAATGCATTTCAAAAACAGTACAAATTCTTAAGTACTTAAGTTAGAGAAAGTTAAGATTCGTAGTAAGTCTTCCGGAAGTAATTCCAATGTATCAGTTTAATAATTATGGTATATTTTTCAGATGATTATAAACTTAAACACCATTATAAACTTGAATACCACTAAGTACATGGAAGGGATATTTAGTGATATTACTTGATTGTCCACATTTTCAATGAGATTATATCTACATAATGTATTTCAACTTGCTTTGACTCAGAATGTGATGATAATTGTAGTTAATTGTTTTAATAGCTTGGTTTCCTTTAATAAGATGTTTACAAGATACAACATAATTTTCGATCCTTTTGATAACCTATAGATAAATATATCAGATAGTTTTGTGTGTGGGTTTAACTAATTTTTAGTATGAGTTACTACAGAAGAGTTTTATAAAGAAAAAAAAAATTGTGAAAATTAAAATTCTCAATATTTAAGCCAGCACATTTATTTAACGATATAAACAAATGTAAAAATTTTTGCAAGCAAAATAATTATATAATGAGTAAAATAACAAATATTTATCAATCAATGGTAACGGAGATTTTCAGTAAATGTTATAAACTTATTGTTAAAGATGTTATTTTCAGTAAAAATTTAAAAAATAAATTCTCAACTTCTGATTAATGTTACTTTACAGAATAATAAAATTGTCAGTTTCTTAAATAACTTGTACATTAAATTTTTGAACAACAAAAATCTAGACTTATCTTAAAGTATAAATCCCAATAAAATATATAAAATTAATAATAAAATATTGGGTAATATATGAAATTGCTCCTGTGCTAACACTATATTGCGTTTTAATCCTAGATCTAGTGCTATATTGCACAAGATCCTGGATTAAAGTGATTTGCAATATAAAATTTAGCCATGTAAGTTGCATTTAAAATAATTTGACATCAAGATATTTTATCACAAACATGATCTGAACTATTAACATAATTTTTAATGTGCTTATATTTCTTGAAATAATGTATATTATGTTCTCCATTATAATTTCTGATGCAGATAGTTGTCAGAAAGAGACGTATAACAGGAAAGATATGCTTAAATTGAAATGCATTGTATGGGAAAATACAACCAACTGCATCAGAATCATGTTGAAACATCATCACTCATATTATTGAAAAAATCCTTATTATTTCAATAAATGCTCCAAAAATTAATAATAATTAATGATACTAAGCGCTTGATTTGCAAGCTTTTGGACTATGTGAATCAATTTCCTTGTATAAATGGAATAATTAAAATGATATCTGTGCACATAATTCATGGAATATTTTAGCCTAGGTTTCAGAATTTTTATTTCTGCGTTTTAAAACAATTGTTAAAAGCTTTTAGGAAATTCCTTTTTTTCCTTTTAGAATTCCTTTTTTTAGATCATTTAGCTTTGCTGATATTGAAATTTATTTCGATTTATATTGTTTTTGAAGATTATCCATTTCTCTGCAGAAATATTTTCTATATTTTATATCTTTAAATGGGTAATATAAACTATACGCTTTAATTACTTCTACACATTGTACTTATTGAAATATTTTCTGTGGTTAGTATCTCTAAATGGATAACGTAAATTATTTACCTTCCTTAATTCTAATTTAAACTTTTAATCATATGAAGCACATTTTCCTGTTAAGAATTATGAAATGTAGGCTCAAGAATATAGATTTCTTAACTTTAATCCTCAGAGAATATTTTTGGAGTTAACCACATTTTATCATTTTGAGCTTTATTTTGTAATTTACAAAATCAATTTACGCGTGGAAAATTTCAATCACTTTTTCTCAATGTTTGATCTATACGCTCTGAAAATAAATACTTGAAATTAGAAAGAATTATTCGATACCCCTACACAAATAAATGTTTTTTTTTATTCTTCTGCTGATTTAAATTACATTTCCTTTAAAAAGTTACCTATTTCTTAGAAATGAACTGAAAAAAAAATACTTAAACAATTTACATTTTGAAACACTTTTTTTAAAAAATGTAAAGGATATATTTATAGATTTAGCTGTACAATGAATTTTTTTCTACTAAATATGTAATTTAGTAAAAATCTAATATGTAATTTGTTTCTTTAAATTATTTATTAATAAAATTCTTTCGCTTTGCCGATACCAAAAAAATTTTGATACTTTGAAATTTGAACATAGAAATAAACTCCATGCTATTCATTGATTTTTTTAAAATAGTAGATTCAATAAATATTGAATGCTAATGCTCCTGTTTAAAACGTAAATAATGTATCCGTTTCTAAGAAACTAAAATGTTTCTTAAATTGTTTCAATACCATTCTTTTTTTCTTAATACAAATAAAATTAAAACTTAAGAGTTATCAGCTTTTGTTTCTAATGAAATGTATTTTATTGAACATTCGAATGAAATACTTTGTTACTACACTAATTTTTTGCAAAAGAATTCTGTGAAACGAAATTAAAAAATATAATATGAACTGTCTGTTAAATTGGACAAAATGATTGAATTTCTAACTGAAATTCTTTGAATTTGAGAATACAAAAAGAATTAAATCACTTCTAAGATAGTAAGAAAATAAAATAATTCACGTAAACACAAAATAAACTTAAACTTTTATAAAAATTTATATTTTTGAATAAATTCTGGATGAAAATAATTTCAATCCTTGAATTAAAAATCTTCACAATACAATATAGCTAAATAAATATCCTTTAAAAAACTTTTTGTATTACATTTGTTCTTTTTAATTATTTCATTCAAATGCTACATTTTATTCAAAATTAAATGGATCGGACAATGGTAATTAAATATGTTCTTTATATATATATGGTTATGCAAAACTATCTTAAAAATTATTAAAAGTAAAATCCATAGCTATTTACATAAATATTCTACAATTCAGCTTCTTTATTCTTAACAAAATAATTCCTCTACAATAGTTTAGATATTATCTTCAAATGCATAATTTCTATTTCTCAGACTGAATTCTCTAAGGTGTTTCAAGAATAAAGCACATAAGCAGATTAATTGGCGACAAAAGCAGATTAATTGGCGGAAACGAACCGTGAATAAACAAACAGCTAAACTATAAAGGGATAAATGATAAAGAATGTTAAATTTATATATACGCGTTATAAACTTATGTAGTAAAAGTATATTAAATTAAAAAAAAGTTTTATAAAAAAATTTAACACTCAAATTAATTTCAAACATGTTTTCACAAGAAATTCTGAAACATTTTATTAATAAGCTCATATTTAAAATTTTTGATGTCCTATATACCACAATGTTCCATTATTTAAAATAATTTGATATTTTTTATTAATTAATACATTATTCCATTTAACATGAATATTTCAATAATTTATTGTGCAGTCTTAGAATGATGACATTGTGTGAATAATATTGTACAAAATAACGTACTTAAGACTGTATACACATAAATATATACTTAATAAATATATACTTAAGACATAAAACATAAATATATTCTTTAGACTGTACACACATATCTAATTTACATATAAGAAATGAATTACTATGATAAAGAAAGAAAATATTAATTTATATTTTGTAAGATTAGAAGCTGCTACTACAAAAGGAGGTAAGAAGCATTATGTGAAAGATTTTGTTATTTATAAAGAAATTGTTTGTTAGTAACAGTAATTTTTCAACAACTAAAATATCAATGCATGTAGTGCATTTTCAGGTTTTAAATTATTATTATTATTACAGTTTGCTTGAAATATTAACAGTTTGCTTGAAATATATCATTAAAAAAAGTTTTCTTGGGCACTTATTTAAAATTTGAAAAAAACCAAATAATATTTTTATATCGTATATATAAATTTACACAATGAGAAAAAGAAATTCGAAGAAACTGGAAACTTTGTTATTTAAAAAAAAGGAAGCTTACAGCCCTTAGAAATCTATTCCTATTTAAATAAAGAAGAATTTTTAAAGTGTTAAATAAATAATATAATCCATCTTGTACTTCTCTCTTATACAAAAAGAAATTAAATTTTCTGAGTAAAAATTCCATGTTTTGATATTTGAGTAATTTTTAATTACATATATAATATAATTTTTGTTTCACATTTTTATAAATGATAAAAATCATATTTTTCGATAACTGTTTTCCCATTTGTTGCTTACATCAAAAATTTGCTATCAGTATTAAAAAGACTAGTAAAATTCTTAGCTTCACGGAATTAGATAATCAAAGTATAAAAAGTAAATTTCAAGCTTTGCAGTCATTTTTGAAAATCCTACCAAGAAATTTATGCAAATCATTACCTTTATACTTCCGACAATATCCAAGTAGTGCGAGACCTTTCTCACATTTTAATTTTTTGCTTTGAGTTTACCATTTTCTATTCGCTTCTACATTTCTTTTAAAGTTTACAAGAGCTCTACTGCAAAGACTACTGAGAAAATTCTGCACACAATAATCATAAATATTTAACCAAATATATATATATATATATATATATATATATATATATATATATATATAAGCAATCAAACCAACGCAAAAGCATCTATTGAGAGAAATTCCGATATAAATTAAATAAGATGTAGTTCGAAGATCAAGATAAAACAACGAAGAAACTATACAATTTAATACCAATAAGACGAAATAATGAAATTGCATCTACTTTCTGAAAGTTTGGTCATTAAACTCGTGGAAGCTAAAACATTTTATTTCTCTTTATTACTTTTATACTTAAATCCTTTATCAAGATGATTTTAAATTCGTAAAAACAAGTGTCAAAATTGAAGAAAAAACAATTTTTTTTTAAATAATAATTATTTATTAATTATTATTTTTAGAAAATAATAATAAAAAAAAGCCATCTGAAATTTCAACGTTACTAATAACAAAATAAATTGAGAACTAATGATTTAAATTTTTGAAACAACAATCTAAATGATAAGAGAATATCTTAATGAATTATCCTAAGGACACAACAGCTTATAGTGGCTAAATATGGGGGAAAAGGATAAGCGGACCATCTCGTGTTCGGTACAGCATTAGGTATGACACTGATATCCTTATTATCTAGCTCCCTCGTGATTTCATTATATGGAAAATTATCTGATGTCAGGAGAAATAGGATACATAAGAAGCACAGAAAAAAAATTCTATGCTGTCTTCTAAATTTCCGGTGAAATCTTATTCAACCATGCAAAACAGTTAAGCTATAACACTGAACGATTTTATTGCTGAATTTTTATCTTGTTGATGTGGACTAATAAAATAAACGCATAAGAATTAACAGTCGTTTCATATTTGGAATAATGTGTGTTTCAATCAAATTAATTAAATAAGAATATTACATTAAATTAAGTAGTCAATTTTCAGGATGCTGCAAATGTTAAAGAGGCACAAAATTAATATTAACAAACTTAATAATAAGAATAACTAATCAATTTTGGTTTCTAAAATTAGATTTTATGGAGTTAGAATACATATGATTTTAATGAAATAAAAAATCTAGGTAAAATATCGATTCTATATTTAGTATATATGTAATTAAAGTTAAATTTATTTTATCAATATTTTCCAAAAATCATTCTTATTATTATTATTATTAAAGTACTTTACTTAATAACTTATCAATAGAATATGATAAATCTATAAGAAAAATAATGCTTGGTATATATAAGAAAATAATGTTAAAGAGGAGCAAAATTTGATTTTCCTAACAAATAAGAAGAAAGAAAGAAATAAGATTGATTACCACATGGAATATATCAAGGATTCTATTTTTTTATTTAGCCTTTTAAAAATATTCCATATTATGAATAAATATGGAATATTTAAAAAATATTCCATATTCCATATTTATTCCATTATGTACCGTATACCACTTCAAGTGGTCTTTTATTATTTTTTTCTTAGCTGCAATTTTTGAAACTTCAACTCAATAGGCGATAGATACTTGTATTTAATTTCTTATCATATTAGCTGATTACCATGTCAAGTCTCTTATTATACTTAAAAACAAAAATTCAACACTACATTTAAAATCACTGGGATTCCAGGTACCTAAAATTTTATATCAGTAATATTTCAATACTCTAATACCATTTTATGCAAAAAAGAATTTTAAGTCCGATTGGAAAAATATGTAATATATTAGAACAAAAATATATTTTAAGAAAGATACTTGATATAAATATTATACTACGAAATAAATATTTCTTTATAACTAGATTATAAATTTGAAAAAATGTATATTACTAAGTATTTAATTTATTGAGTTAGTTTATTTATTGATTTGGAAAAAAAATACCTTTACTTTTAGCCTAATATTGGAAATATTATTGATCAAGGTATTTATTTCAAAAAAAAAAAAAAATGCTCATATTACACAAAGAAAGTCTTTGAATTTGTTTTGCGAGTGAAGAAACAAAATCAAAATCTGAAATCCGAGAGTAAAAACAAAGTCAAAAGAATAAAAATTAAAGAAAATATTTACTTATATTAAAGAAATAAATTCACAATTTGATTCCTCACCAAAGCTTTTGTTTCGTATTTTCCATAAATTTATGTTACGTTTTCTTAAATCTCTTCGGTGTGATTTTAATAAAATTTCTACCATTTTATGAGAACAATAACAGTTTTTCAAGAATCGAAATTTAAGCAAAAAGATTAGGAGTGAACTGAAATATTTTTATGAAATTTTTTTACTATTCAGTTATATGGAGAAAAAGAGTTGAATTATAATAGACTATATAATATCTTATTAAAAAACAATTGATTTCATAATAATACATTTTCTTAACTTATGAAGTTAATTTCCAAATAAATACGATATCACAGAAAAATTATTGCAGTCTTCTATTTTCACTTGATAGCGTTTTACTAATTGGTGCTTATTGGTTCAATTCGTGAAGATCAGAAAATACCTCTATCTCAGAGATAATCTAGATATTTAATACCTTTCAAGAATATTTGTAGTTTAATTATTACCGGTGGGCACACTCAACATGTGAAAGCTGTCTTTGAAATAAATGCCGAAGTATTTTGTAAAAATGATAGAGAAAAAAATTGCAAAATTTATTAGCTAAAGTGATTTTGGAATGTTCTTAAGGCAACTTAAAACTTTTTGCCTTAATAAGTCCAGAACATGAATCGCATTAATTGTTATCCTGAAGCTAAAGAACATTTACAGAAAAGATTGGTAAAATATTTTACCGTGAAAGGTAAAGAGATTCTGGAATGTTCTTAAGGCAACTCAAAACTTTTTGCGCTAAAGTGTCCAGAACATGAATCTCATTAAATGTGATCCTGAGGCTAAAGAGCATTTACAAAAAAGATTGGTAAAGTGTTTTACCGTGAAAGGTAAAAAGATTTTGGAATGTTCTTAAGGCAAATCAAAACTTTTGCTTTAATAAATCCAAAACATGAATCTCATTAATTGTTATCATGAGGCTAAAGGACATTTACAGTAAAGATTGGGTACAATGTTTTACCGTGAACGTATATCATGCTTAGGCCATTTTTGTCATTCCAAAAAATAAGTTGAAAATCAAAAGCATCTATTATTTGTACAGTTGTAAATAAAAATATAAAGCCTTTGTATTTTTTTTTTCGTTTCCTTATTTTCACATGAAAGAAAAAGGAGTGAGGAATTTATCCTCACAAAAATATATGCTAGAGAATTTTTAAAAATTGTTTCATTGACCACTTTTCCTCTCAAAGCTTTTTGAGTACCACCACTATTTTACAAAATCAAGCGATTGAAATCTGAAAAACCTAAAAAGTGCTTAGCTGCAAATTAAATAATGAGAAATACATTGATTTGTCAGCCATCATCCCATACAGAATACATCAAGAGTTATGTATCTCATCAACGGCAAGTAGGATAATGGATAGAAACTTAACAGATATTGTAAAATACCAACTCTTCAAAGAATAATTGTTAAAAAATTTTAAAAATACTAATTTTTCTTGTTTATAATTTTAATGTGACGTATTAAAAATATAAATTTAATGTGACGTACAATGTTTTGTTTCTTTCAGCATATCACACACAAAGTTGTGAAACGAGCCATCTTCATTCAGTGGTTCATAGTGATGTTCATCGTACTGTTGCCATTGGTGGGCTTCGGAGTCTACTATAAAGTGGATGACCGCACAGGAGCTTATATTTGTGCTAGATATAGGCAAGCCACTGAGCTTCCTGATATAGGGTACGCCTACCTCATGTTCGGTAAGTATATAAATTATGTATAAGAAGCATTTTATATTAATAATACTTAAAAAAACATATTAATATAAATATAAAATGATTTATATATATATATATATATATAATTTTAAAGTCAATTCCTAATTAGCTCAACACAGGAAAAAATTTATTTTCTTTTTATTAAATTTGGCATTGTTCGATACGAAGAATGCTAAATTTGAATCAATGTTGTTACCATTATCAATGAAGCAAATGTTGATACCGTTAACTATATTTATTTGTTTAGTTTATTGTTTCAACGAGATTCGATTTGGAAACATAAAGGTTTTACACCGACACTCTACTAATTATACCACTGCAAGATAAATTTTTCATTTCACTACATTTTCAATCCTTTATAAATAATTTTCTTTCATTTTTTTTAAATTAGTATAAATTCTCTACCTCATATATGCTCAAGTTCCATCCATCTCACTAATTTATTTCAAAGCTACAAAGCTGAATTTTCAAAGGAAGTAATTATCTCTTTTATAAGATTATAAAATAAATAAATTTAAAAATGTAAAAAATGCAAAGATAGAGATAGTAATTGTTGATGCCGATAGATGGCACCACTGCATAACAGTGGATTTTTATCTCGTATGAAACAGTTATTAAAAAACTGCAATAACATCAAGTGTCACCCAATGCAAGTTTAAAAATTATATTTTAACTTGAGTGGACGAATAAAAAATATTTTATTAACAATTGAAATTTGAGCAAGTCATATATATAAAGGGAGTTGAACAAGATATTTATAGTGTGAACTAATAGTAAGAATTAAATAATTAGTTTTAATAAAGAAGTTGAATTAAAATAAAATATAAAATTACCTCTCTATAAAATTCGATGCGTTAACATGATAATTTTAACGATTTTATGATTATTCTGATCTTAAAAACGTAAGAAAGAAATTCAGGTTGTGTTTCCTCAATGAAATTTGATTTTAAAATTTTTCTTTTAACTTGTTTTGTTGAATTTTTTATCGGGATAAGACATGATCTTTTTATTTGCTTTCTTAAGTTAATTATATATTTTTTGATATGTGTACGTGAGCTCATCCGCGTGAATATAACATTATCTTTTTAAAATTTATTAAAATTATATTAACTACTGATTACATAACGTAATGTAGACATTAAGCTTCATAACATAATAAATGATATGTAATAAAGTAAATATTAAAATTTACTATAAAAATGAAATTGTAATATCCACAAAAAATGTAATACGAGTGAAAAAAAGTGAGCCGTGATTGAATAGTTTTAATAATTTGTGACTATGTGTTGCCAACAACTTTTCTGTATTATGAAATGTTAAATCCATATAATTGAAAGATTAAGTTGTTTACAAGCATGCATTTTTTTTACTATTAAATTAAATCAATCATAATAAAATCATATTAAATATTTTGCATTTGTAGATACTATTCTCACTTTTCAAATTTAAAATAACAAAAAATATAATTTTGTTATCTTCTTTATATAAAGAAAATTGTCTCTTCTAATGTATAAGACATTATTTGTTGACTTATAAAATGTTATAAAAATTTCTTTAGAATTCTAAGAAATTCTTCAACTTGACTGTTATTCTTTTTATTGTGCTTAATAGATTTAAAAACATAAAATTTAATATTAATTTAGTTGTTTTTACACAAAAAGACTAATATAAGTATTTACTATTATTTTTTTCAATTTAGTGTAGCAGAGTTAAAAAAGTGTATTTATTACATTTCCAAAACATAAATTTTTACCTTTCTTACGGTGATTTACTAGAAATTCTTGATGCGTGTCATTACAAACAGACATATTATGATTGATTTACAAACTAAAAACTGGTTTCAATTAAGAAACAGATACAGTTAACCATCTAAAGATTGAATATTTCCTTCTAATTAATTTATAAATAAAATTATTAAGAATTTAAATTTCTTAAACTTATTTTCAATGCAATAATCAACTCAAATGGTCTAATTTTAAAATTGCTCCAACAATGCAGAATAAAAATTAACGTATGTTTATTTCTAATCTTTTATGTATTTAATTTTTACTTACAGCTTTTGGAACCACGATGTGTTTAGTGATCGTGACTTGCAATCTTGCTGTAGTAGGCGCCCTCTGTCGGCTTAGTCCAGAAAGCAACAAAGCACGACGAACCACTGTGTCAAAAGAAAACAGGGAACTCTCTTTCAACCATACAACCCAAGAAGAGCTTTCCTTCGCCAAACTCATGGTTGTTCTTTGCGTCTTCTTTGTCGCTTGCTGGTTACCACAAATGGTATTAAGATTTTTATATACTTTATCTTTAAAAAGTACAATTTTTAATATTATTCTCTGAAACATTAATACCCGTTTTTAGCTTTTTTCCTATTTTCAGCTAATTTGTTATTGAGATACTGCTTAAAGTTTTCGAAAAAAATTCTTGTATTTAAAGCTTTTGTAAATATTTTATGAAAATGTATTACGAAAATTTTTGTCTCTTCTTTCAATATACATTTCAAATTTCTTTCAATAACATTAAGAGCTTATAGCGAATAATCATTTTAGATTATATCGTGAGTCTTCAAATTAAGAAAATCTGATTCAAAATTCGAAACAAATTGCAATGTTATCATACATTTAACTTTAAAGTTTACTTATTCACTTTGTTTCACAAAAATCCAGAAAACTACTCAACTTAACTCTACCCAACTATGAAAATATTTTACGATCAAATATCATTTACCGACAAAGATAGCGGTTTTACCAACTGCGTAGTGATAAATTCACATTATTTTAATATCTGTTAAATACCTTTAAACGCGATTATTTTGTTATTTTAAAGTTAATTAAATTATCTCTGTGTTTGTTTGTTAAAGGTCTGTAGTGGCTCCCTAAAATGTTTCAACGATTTATCGTTGTCAATATCCAACTATACAGCTCTATTGTGGCAGTTATAAAATTTTACTCTTGGTATTACTTTTATAAATGTCTATAACCAAAATTATCTAATTTTTAAGTGATTCTGATAATTTTAATGTTAAATTTTTAAGTTGCCATTTTATGCATTCAAAAAGTCATTTCAAGGAGAAGCAAACTTCATTTCATATTCATATATAT